>CAIGRN010185667.1:9003-33619 GCA_903798345.1 Fraxinus anomala | reverse complement strand
AGCTTTGGCTTGGTTCTACCGAGCCTCGACTCTAGCTTTATTCGGATTGTTAGAACCGGTGAACTAAATTGACACCCTTATGTAAAATAAATGATTGGTCACTAAATTTTTTTGTCTAACTTCTTATTAATCGAACTTTAAAATGTAACTCAATACTCAACTAGGTATCATGAACGTAACTCATCCATCACTGAGATAAAATTCATTTGAAGGCTTTGACGGAATTGTCCACGTCACTAATAAAAATTTGATGTGATAATATTTAACGGTTAAAACACTCCAACCACTTCAATAATTCGTCCTTTCAAACGGCCCCTAACTACTCTAACATTTCCAAACATCCCTAACAAATATGAAAACAACCCTTCTTTTAGAATTCTCCATTTCAATTGAAGGGCCTCATCGAATTTCACTTCACTGTGACTAAAATTTTCATCATTTTTCGCAAAATAAAGAAATCATATCCCTGCCATAAATTTCTTAGGTATGGGTGATCCACAGACTTTGGAGTTTGAAGACAACACCATGGATGAGAATGGATTTTTGCAACCGTAGGGAACATAAGGAGGTATGCGTTAAGCCCCACATTTTGTAAATCTGAATTTAATGTTTTCTACTGAACTATATATAATAATATTTTTTTGAGATGTTAATAAATGTTAGATTTTGTGTATTTTTTGTTTTGTCCTCAGACTAGAATCACAGAACCACAGCCCTAAATACTTTTAACAATATTTTGGGATGGGAAATTTGGCCAAATAGCCGGGTTGGATAAAGTGTGTGGAGAAATGACCTTTGACCAATATAAAAGAAAAAAAAATCAAAATATTTTAATTGGTCAAATGACAAAATTATCCTTCAATTAATAATAAAACATTTATTCAATTTCCCTCATTTTCACCTCCTTCTTTCTTCTTCAGTTTCACTATGAAACCATTTTCTTTAAATTTGAAACTAACGTCATCTTCTTCACCTCAATTTCATGTGCATTTCAAGATTACAAAAAGATTTCTTCTTCCATTCAAGTTTATTTTACATTACTCCATCCCTCTTTATTATAAATTAGTACAGGAAAGAGGTAAATTTTTCTTCAATTTTTTATTTTGAAATGTGATTTTATGCTTCAATTGGTGTAGGAATAACATGGAAAAGTATATAAAAATGCATAATTTATGATTTCATAGTTTATTTGTATAATTTAGTTGAGGTTTTTTTTCCTAACGTTGATGAATTTTTGATACATTTGAAATTTTGAAGATAATAGGTTAAAAAAGAATTCATCTATTAGCAATGTTATAAACAAAAATTGTGTCAATAACGTGATAAAGAACTTACTAATAAAACTTATCAATGAAGTCCCTTTGTTGTTTTGATATTAATCGTATACATGATGTAATGAATTAGTAGCTTGTTTCTCATACTACTTCTGTTTTAGCCATAAATTTGAGTTTTTTTTATGTTCATTTTGTATTCCTTATTGCAGTTATTGTAGTAGAAATTTAGCCCCTGTTTGAAACCCATTTTTTATCTCATTCTATTTCTCATTCTTCATTTCAACCACACATTCTATCAATAAAATAATATTATACATAAACCCAAAAATTCTCCTTACTTTTTAACCACACAATCTTCCATCAATCACTATTCCAAAAATTATTTTCATACAAAATGGATGTCAAACAACCTCTAAATAAACAATCAGGAAAAAAAAAAGAGATTGAGCTTATCATCCCATACAACTTTCTCACTAAATTAAGCCCCTGTTTGAAACCCATTTTATTTCTCATTCTATTTCTCATTCTTCATTTCAACCACACATTCTATCAATAAAATAATATTATACATAAACCCAAAAATTCTCCTTACTTTTTAACCACACAATCTTCCATCAATCACTATTTCAAAATTTTTTTTTTACCCAAAATGGGTGTCAAACAGGGGCTTAGATTTCTGAAGTTCACTAATTTGAAGGGTGTATTTGGAGGGTGTTGGAGTTGAAGTTATTTTAATTATATAAAGAAGATATGTATATAGATGTTTGGATGTGGATTAAGATTTGAATTTTTTGAGGAAAGATTGGAGGTCATTAAAAGTGAGCAAGGTAAAAGCCTTGTTACCGTATCTTCTCACTCGATTGAAAAACAGAGGCAGGTTTTAGCAATGGCAGGAAAATTCTGCCTATTATCGCTTAAGCAAAGAAGAGAAGCAGGAACTCAAGCGGGCACATCTTCTATCTTGCAAAACATATATTCTGAATTCCTAAACAACATCTCTTTCTATGGGGGAACACATCACTACAACGTATAAATATAAAGTTTTTGATCTGTTAACACCTTCAAATTCTAAATTCTAGTTTTATATATTATTGTTTGTTTTTCTAAGAGTTTTTGCTTATTTGCTTGGCACTAATTCATTAAGGATTGATTAATTCTTGGACCTTTGCTAAAATATTATATGTCTTGATTTTTGTGTTCGTTGGATATTCTAATGCATCAACATTGGCAGGCCATGGTTGATGTCAATTGATTTGCTTTGGTCTTTTCAAAATTTAGTTTCTTTTATTTATTGTCTTTCTATTATTACCATTTAAGATGATTTATTTTAACTCGTATATCAGGTGCTCATTAAAAACGATTCAAGCCAATGAAGTCCTTGGAGCAAGTTGTTTGATCATGACTAATTGGGAAAGTAATGATGAAGATATTAGGTGATGATAATTTTTCCAGTGAAGATTGAAACTACATATCCGTGCAAAAGTCATGGAGTTGGATTCTCATCATGAGGCATATTCATAATGAATTTTTTAGAAAGTCTTCAGGATTTTTTTCTCTATTAAAGTTTGTTGTTGGTCAAATTACAAACAATTCATTAGTGTTAAGTGTGTAAGCACAAGGCATAGGAAGAAATAGAATCAAAAGTGTAAGAAAAATGGATTGTTTATTATCTTTGTTAAAGAAAATAAAATTACAAACATTCTTCAAGCTAGATTATGTAAGTTAAATGTTTATAAGCATCCATGAGAACGATACAAGTGACGTTATAGGATTTATAAGCTTCCATAAGAATGACACAAATGATGCTACTAGACTTATAAGCGTCTATGAGAACAACACAAGTGTCGTTACTTAGATGAAAACGTTATTGAGAACGACACAAGTGTCGTTATTGACCTATAAGAGTCCATTATAATTTATATCATTTCAATCGTTCTTTATCACATGTCTATTGCTTGAGGTCTTTATGTTGGAAACAAAACAAAATATAGGAGAAAATAACATAACGGCACAATTGACGTTATTGCGAAGAAAATAGCCATAGTGTTATTCTATCTGTAAACACGATTATAAGTAATCACGTCCCATTCATGCCTCGAGAACCATAAGTTGAACTAATTTAAGTTATAAGATGGATATGACGTTTAGAAAAATTGTGAAATATACTCGTTACATATATTCTAATGAATTAGTAGAATGGCTCATTTTTCTTCACATGAGAACAACACATGTGTTATGTTTGCAAATATAAGTGTTCATGAAAACAACACTTGTGTCGCTACAGAGATAAGAATGTTTATGAGAACGACACAACTACCGTTATGTTTGTAAATAAACTTGTCCATGAGAACTGCACTTTACTGAGATGAAAATGTTGATATCGTATATTTTTTGTCAATTCAACTGTTTTTATTGTATGATCAACTTTTTTGACTTTCTTAAGTTAAGGGATCTAGTGCTTGTGGTCGTTTATTGGCAAAGAAACAAAATATAGGAAAAATCAACAGAACGACACAAGAGCTATTACTGAAATGAAAACCACCATCGTGTCATTCTATCTTTAAACACGAGTATAAGTATCCACGACTCGCTTGTGCTTCGAGAACCAATAAGTTGAACTCATTTCAGTTGTAAGATGAACATGTCGTTTACAAAAATTACGAGATATGCTCTAATTATATTTTCTAACGAATCAATACAATGATTTGTGATTTCGCCAACTCAATATTATATAATCTATGTCAATTCAATCATTCTTTATCACATGATCAACATTTCTGAAATTCTTAAGTTAGGGCGTTCAATGTTTAGGGCATTGCGTGGGGGAATAAGCAAGATGTTAGAGAAATCAACAGAAGGACACAAGTGTCGTAACTGATAATGAAACGACACTTATGTCGTTCTGTACATAAAAAGAGTATAAGCAGCAATGACCAGTTCATGCCCCGAGAACCAATAAGTTGAACTCATTTCAATTGCAAGATGAACATGCCATTTACAAAAGTTGAGAGTTGTGCTCATTAATTATATTTTTCAACGAATCAATACAACGACTTGTGATTTCACCAACTTGATATCATATAATTTATGTCAATTCAACCGCTCTTTATTACATGATCAATCTTTTTGACTTTCTTAAGTTAGGATATCCAATGTTTGAAGTTATTGCATTGGAAAAGAAGGAAAATATTGGAGAAATCAACAAAACTATACTAGTGCCATTAAAAGACACATGTATCGTTCTGTCTTTAAATACGAGTATAAGCAGCTACGACTCATCCGCACCCTGATAATCGATAAGCTGAACTCATTTAAGTTGTAGGATGGACATTGTAACGACCTGACCTTGCACCGAAATCTTTATCATATCGTACGTACTGTCTGCTTTGGGAGAGCCTAGACTCATCTTACCCTTCATGGCTTTCTAACGCGTCCCCCATAATTCGAACCCAAGACCTCCATCATATGGGAGACTGAAGTTGAATCCTGGGGAACGCGCCGTGAGGGGTAAGATGGGCTTAGGCTCTCCCAAAGTGGACGTACGATATGATAACGATTCGGCACAAGGTCTGCTCGTTACAGACACGGCGTTTACAAAATTCAAGAGATATACTCATTATTTATATTTTCTAACAAATGTAGACCATGATTTATGATTTCACTACTAGATATCATATAATTTATGTAAATTTTACTGTTATTTGTCATATAATTAAAATTTCTAACTTTCTTAAGTTAGGGGGTCCAATGCTTGAATTCGTTGTGCTGAAAAAGAAACAAAGTAATGGAAAAATCAACAGAATGGCATAAGTGTCGTTTGTACTGTTTTGTCTATAAACAGAGTATAAGCAGTCACGACCAGTTTGAGCCCTGATAATCGATAAGTTGAACTCATTAAAGTTGCAGGATGGACATACTATTTACAACATTTGAGAGATATGTTCATTACTTATATTTTTTAACGAATGTAGATCATGACTTATGATTTCATCACTAGATATCACACAGTCTACGTCAATTCTACCGTTATTTATTATATAATCAATATTTCTGACTTTTTTAAATTAGGGGGTCCAATGCTAGAGTTCGTTGCGTTGGAATTAGAAACAAAATATTGGAGAAATCAACAAAATGGCACAAGTGACTTTAAACGATACTTGTTTCGTTCTGTCTATAAACACGAGTATAAGCAGCCACGATCTGTTCGAACCCCAATAATCGATAAGCTGAGTTCATTTAACTTGCAGGAAGGACATGTCGTTTACAAAATTTAAGAGATATGCTCAAATCAACATGAAAAAAAAAAAGAACAGCACAAATGTCGTTACTGTTTTGAAAGCAGTACAGGTGTCGTTACGTCTGTAAACACGATATAAATAATTCATGTGATGTATATTTTGAAAATAATTTGCTATTAAATCAATAATATTTTATTTTTGAACATCATTTCTATATTTTCTAGGTAATACTCAAAACAACACTAGTGATGTTTTATTGTAAAAAAAAAAATAGTATTTCCCTTTATGGCTTCATCGATTCTAAGACAATGACAAAATCAATATACTAAACATTATAAATAGTTTGCATTTCAAAATGAAAAAATTAGTACTTCATAACACCACCATCTTTTTTCAATTTTACAAAAGCAGTATATCATAACACCACAAAAACCAGCATATGTGTCGTTTTGTCTTCATTGTTCACGTCTCTCGCTGAATGGTACACGGTATGTACAAATAATGCGGTTATGCCGAGTTTTAAAACACCTACTACATTTACGAGACTTGTATACCTCTCCGGCTGATTGTTTCTTCTTCATTTTTTTGTGGAAATCCACTTCCTCTTTGTGTCAACGGTCGTATCACCTTTCTTGATCGAATATTATTGTTTTCACTTTTCATAAAATACCAATTTAGTAATACAAATTACAATTAGCTCATTGAAATAATTATATAAAGTGAATTAAGTTTATCATTACTGACCCATGATTTTACAAGTCCACTAACACACATGATGACGTGATATCTAAACTAAACTAAAATTATTCCCAAATCATATGAAATTAATAAAAAAACACATATTTTTAGCAACCTAAATCATAATTCAACAAAACTATGGCAACAAATCATGCCCAAAGCTTCAAGAAGCCTAACCTAAACTCTTACTTCTCAAATATTTGACGTTTGGCCACCATTGCTGAACGTCCCAATCGTTGACACCAATAGCCAATAGTGAGTCGCATTTTTGTATGTTAGTCTGTTAATTTCTGCCTCCGTTACTTCTTTCTATCTTCTCTCTCTGCCAGTCTCATATTCTCATTCAGGTCATTTTCTCTATTGTTATTTCCTTTTTCTCTTCACTAAGTGTTCATTATTTTCTTCACTCTCGGTTGATTCATTACTTTTTTGTCTCCATTGGTGAAATATTTGTTGTTTTTTTAACTTATTATACACTTGCAGTTGCAGTTTGGATAGAAAAATTATTTGTTTACTTAGGTGATTAATGAACTTTTTTGTTGTTTGAAAAGAATGAAGGATAGAGAGTACTGACTGTGTGAAAATGTTAATTTCCCTAACTAGTACTAGTATCTTCTATTTTCTTAAAGTATTTAGTGAATGAAATTTATCAATTAACAATAATTCTAAATTCTATCAATCTTTGTACATCTAAACCTTTCATGTCAAGCCCCTATTGTTCACATCACTAGCAAGACGAAAATGAGTTTTAACCAAACTATAATAGTAGAATGTGACTCTGCCTTTACCAACTGCAATTTTTATGAAGCCTGAAGGGGTGTTGCTACTTCTATATTGTTTCTTGTAAAAGTGTGAGTGGAGAAAGCTATTAGATTCTAACTCGCTACTACTTTTTTGCATTTTTTTTGTATTTCGAATTTCAAACAAATATGAATGTAATTTAATATTTAATATTATTAGTTATCATTTAAACTTATATGTTAACTTGTTTTAAATATATTATTATAATATTGATTGGTAAACCGCAAATTAAAACCGAACAAATTGGTTTGGTTTAAAAAAATTTCAAACCGCATGAAATGATTTGAGTTAAAAATATGACACAGACCGTACAAACCGAACAGGTTCACCCCTAGTCACACCAACACTGAGTGGTTGCACAGGTTCAATAGAACTAATATTAGTAAAAAAATTGTATTAGTTGATGCTTGAACATAGAACCTGTTGATTGGTAAAGAGAGTGCTTTCCTATGCACATTTAAGCTTGATGAAATATTATCTGAATTAATATATATTAAGAAAAAAGTAATTTAATAATATGTTTTTCTTAAAATAAAATAATTAACCAAAAGTTTCATTTGACAATAATCCGCTGATTGAATCACAACCCGTTGATACAGTGATTTAGTTAATAACTTAATTCTGATTTTAAGTATTTTACACAACATAAATGACATGTTGACCGTTGTGTAAAATGATTTGTAACATTCCAAAATTTTATAGAAAGAATTATTTGGTGGTAACGATTTTGACCCAGATGCCTTTTATTAATTTTGAAAAGTTGAGGGATTAAAGTGAAATAAGTATAAATTCAATTTTTACTTGGGCCAAATAATTAAATATTGATTGAGTGAAAATTAATATATCAATATTGAGCTATTTTGTAGTTTGTATTAAATGATGTATCATGGATTCGAGAAAAAGTTAATGGGAACAATACACAACTCTTACATATAAGAATCATATTTCAAACCTAACAAACCTTTCATATTATTTCAAAATTTAGGTGTTAATTTCAATTAATAATATATATATATTATTAATTGGAACTAATTATCCCACTTTATCAAATTAATAATATATCAGTTAATAATATCTTCCACCCCCAAGGACCCCCCACGTGACCCCTACCCCACCCCACTTGTAAAAAATTTCAGAAATTTAAAACCTCTCCTGATATTACACCCCCACACCGGAACCACTCCCATATTACCCCTCCTCATCCACACCCACCTCAACCCCTAGAAAATTTTCAAAAATTGAAAATATTTTTTTTTTGGAGATTACACCCAACATCCCCACCCCTGTACAAATTTTCAAAAATTTTAATTTTTTTTATTGGAGATTATACCCCGCCCAAGGACTAATTGCGTTTTTTTGTGACCAAATTTATTGTTTGTGATCATGCATGTGTTATATATGACTAACGGTTACCAAATTTGTCTTCAACGTGACCGTCTATAATCGTTTAATTTGTAATTTTATTTAACCAAGTCACTATCCTGTGTTATTTGCTATTAAATGTGACCAAATTTATATTCTTAGTAACTGTATGTGACAAGATTAATCTTAACTGTGTCGATATGTAACCAAGTCACAACCAGTCACAATTGACACATATTTGGTTACAACTGGTCGCAAAAACACATACTTGATCATATAGGATCGCCATAAATAAATCTGCACACACCCTAGGCTAGCACTACAATCTACCACTAGCCACCCCACCTCCAATGCACTACTACTATCACCTTCAACTTAATTTCATGACCAAAAATACTGCCTTAATTGACCCGTGTTACTAGTGACTAACTATGATTAAATTTCTCTTCAGTGTAACTGTTTATAAGCAGATCACTATAATTTGTGAATGTATGTATCAATTCATATACTGTCACAGTTAATATAGATTTGATTACAAACAATTACAATAAAAATAGACTTGATCACTCCCAATTGCTATCACCACCGCCACTCCGGTACCACCATCACTCCCAACAACGTCAAGAATTAAACGCACATCACTTCAACACTCCACCCTTTAGTTTTATCACCTGTCATAATTGAAAACAAGATCAAACACACTATCACTTCCAAATGCTCTAAACCAAACACACGCTTTTCAAATTCAACTCCCTTTTCGACCTCCTCCATGTTGATCACAACGCCCTCGGCTGCCTCTCTCTGCCTATCTCCTCCGCATGATTGCCATAACCCTCCTCCAGCCCACCAATATCACCTCGACTGACCCCATCCCACCTTAGTCATACCTAGCGCACACTCCTCCTTCACCAACCTGTAATAAACAACCACCGGCGACGTCCCCAGCCTATTTGAATTAGGATTTTGCGACGATGGAACACCACCATTTGCAGCCACCACCACCACTCCCCCACCAGCACTACCACCACCGCCACACTACCACCACCAGCATCTCACCAGCATTTGTGGAAGTCACTAGTACCTAACCACCACAAGAAGCATCACTGCCACCTGTACCAGCACCAACATCGCTAGTCCCACAACCAATTTAAAACACCGCCAACAACATAAAAGCCATCCAAAAAAATCTGGTATCAAAAACTCCAAATTTTTACCTAAATCATCGCGAGAAGTGCCACACATCGGCTCTGTTACTGTGACTCTCACGAAGCAACGTCGTCGTTCGAAGTGCCATGGGGCAGCGCTGCACGAAGCACCACCGTTGTGCGAATCATCGCGCGTAATGAACGTGAACGATGCATCGTCGATCGTCGGCTGTGCGCTTGAGATGGCGCACCAACTGTAGCCGTACTCCGCTGTTATATATGAAAACTGAGTGTGATAAAAAAGAGAGGAGAATGGAGAGAGAGAGAGAGAGAGAGAGAGAGAGAATAGGAGAGTAATAGGGTTAGTGGAGTGGAGTGGGGTGGGATATGTAAATTAATATAATTTTTTAATATTAAAAATTTAATTTATCACCTGATTTGTGAACTTAAAACTATACCACCTCACTTTTGAATAGAATCCTTGAGATGTAGGGTTTCAGGTAATTTTCTCAAAATTAATTCGGATAAGTTATGTCCAAAATATTGAAGTTTAAAAGAATCGTCATTAATTAGTAATTTATTTAATTTTTTATTGATTTTACACATGTTGACAATAGGCATGTGAGTGGTTAGATAAACATAAACTAATCTTTTTATTTAATTAGGATTTGTAATTCAATTAAAATTGAAATTAATCTCATTTAGTTAAATTGAAATTTGCAAATCATCTAGGTCAAAATCGTTATCACCAAATAATTCTTTCTATGAAATTTTGGAATGTTAATGATTGTACTTGATATTGATCACAATATGTAACACTTAACATAGCTATTGATTATTTATGATATTATCTTTTATTTTTGCCCTTTTTAACCTTAGATTTCAACATTTGAACTTGTTCATCTAATTGACATCTAATGCAAAGTTCATGTGGATTCAATAATAGGATTAATTGCAATTTTGAAGCATGTATGCCACGAAATTATTTATTTTTTCCTTATGTTTTTTATTCCTTATGTGAGCATTTTGTAATTTTGGTGTCAGTATTCAATTAAGTCGACATGAAGGCCTTTTTTCTATATCGCTTCAACCTTTTGTGAATATTTTCATTATTTTGAACGTCTTTTCGTTATAATGTAATAGCAATACACATTATATTGCGAGGGGATTTCTTGCCTATTAACCATTTTCACGCATTTAATATTACTCCATTAATTTCTAGTTTTGCCTAAATTAAATTAAATTGGAATAGTGATAATCCTCAGAATTTTGAATCAATTTGAACAATAATGTTTTGGACTTTCCACACATGGAAAGTAATATATAAAAATCTTAAAAATTATTGTTTGTTATCCATGTGTTTTTATGGTATTTAAGTTATTGGTAAATCCAAAAAAAGAAAAAAAAAATTGCTACATATCCTATGAAATGAAGGCAAAAGTATCAAAATATCCCCATGTTTCTTTCTTACATCTATAAATACCATCTTTTAAAGATGCATCAAACATCATTTCCACCTTCCAAAAAGCATAAACTAAACAATGACGCGAAGAAAAATTAAGCTCGAGTATATTGAGAACAACACAGATCGGAAGTCGTCGTTTAAAAAGAGAAAGAATGGAATATTAAAAAAGGTGCATGAACTCAGCATCCTTTGCGGTATTGATGCTTGCACTATGATATACAGTCCCTATGAAGCTGAGCCCTATGTTTGGCCGTCACGATTGGATACTCGACGGATTATTTCTAGATTTCTGGCTCTGCCAGAAACGGAAAAAACCCGAAAAATGTTCAACCAAGCATCAAGTATTGACCAAAGGATTCGTAAATCTCGAGTACAAATCCAAAAGCTACAAAGAGATAACACAATGAAAGACATGGAGATTCTCATGCACCAGTGCATGGCTGGTTTCACGAGCCTGCAAAATGTCTCTCTAAGTCATCTGATCGAAATGGGATGTTTGGCTGACCAAAAAATGCGGGACATAGCAACCCGAATGAAAGAATTGGACAAGAATGGGATGGTGAATTTGCAAATGGGAAGGAATTCGTTGCAAAATCTTCCTTTGGTGAACCCTAGTTTGCAGGCTGAATTTGGCTGGAGTCATGTGTCTCGTAGGTTCCACAATACATGCCCTATACGATCAAGCTTTAGTACTTTGCCCTGGCATATTGAATCAGGAACTAGTTCCAATCCTCGTGGGAATGGTACAAATGGAACTAGCTTTAAGAATTGAGTTCTTTTCGAATCATTTATATATTTTCGTCTCCACATTGTTGTTGATTGTTTTAGTTTTTTGATTAATTACAATTGTTTGTTTTTGTTATTCCAATAGTATGGTTTTGGTGTTTGTCAATCTTTTGAATACGTTAAATTCTAAATGAATATTGGGTTTTGTCAATTTTCGATGCCGGCTTAAATTTGATGTGAAGATATTAATAACATTTATCGTATAAATTCATTGTACGTCTAAGTACACGATAGGAGCTTCTCGACAATATCATTTGGGATCCATTTGGCACGATTATCGTGAGTAGGGCTTTTATGAGTATAACTTTTACAAGTAGAGTTCTATTTTTGTTTATTTTTTTATTTTTTTCATAAAGAGTAGGTGACCATTTGGTTTAGGGGTTGTCATTTCAATCGGAACCGAACCCCATGAATCGGAACTGGAGGTTCCAGTTACTAGCTAGAACTACAATCGTGGGTATCAGAATTAGAACCATTTTTTTCTGTTTTAGTATTTTTTTTAAAAAAAAAATAAAATCAACAACTTTACTCTTTTATAATAGCCTACCCCAGCCTCAGCCTCAGCCTCAGGACACCAACCCAAACATAACGCCACAGATGCAGAGCAACTTGTGATAATTGAATAAAATACTAATCCTCTTCGGCTCTTCATGTCTTCCACCACCATGGCGCTGCCATCACCACTGTCCGCCATAGTGCCCGATTATATATTGCATGTAAATTCCTTTTTTGTTAACCATACTTCATTTTATTTGTAATGCGATACTTTAAAGTTTGCTCATTTATACACTTATATCCCCAACTTTTTTGTAACATTCTCATCCCCATTCTTCTACTAATTTGCATATCTCGTCTCTGAAGCTTTTCGTCCAAAATACTTATTAGGAGAGCGTAACAACACTTATTTGTCTCTCGTGTTTTTAAATAAGCAAAATAAACAACAATTTGTGAAAGTTTAATAAAATATTTTCGCCTCATTTCAATGCAAGTTAGCAGGATATTTGGATAAAAATCATTATCAGAAACAAAATTTGCAAATTCAGTAAATGTTAATAACAAGAGTGCAACAAAAAAAAAAAAAGTTGGAACATAAGCGAACAAAATGAGAAAAATTGAGAAAGCTCATTACAATTAAAATGTGTTGTAGATAGTAAAAATTGTAATACGAATATAATTACCCTATTTGATATTTTCACTGTATATTTAATTATTTATCCCAATATGGATTTTGGATCAGACTACAAGTCGAACTAATAGTAAAAAAAATTACATAAAAATACTGAATATAGAGCTTTTTCAAAAATCTTCAAACTAGAGCTTCTCTAAGGGCCCGTTTGATTGGTTTAAATTCCATGAAAAATGTCATATTCGAGAAATTTAATTTTTACTTTGGCTGTTTGATACGAAATAAAAATGGAGTTCGAATTCTAATGTACAATCACTTTAAGCTTGTTTTTTTGCCAATTTCATAAAAAAATACATTTTTATGAGGTACTTGGATGTTTATTTTCCAAGTTACATAGAATTAGAAAGCATTTTCATCTTTGCCAATAAAACGAACCTTAAAACAACTTAAACATGCCTTTTTATCAATAAGCACTTCTTTGATTGCCAATCAATTGAATTTTTTATATTAAGTCTCTGTTTGATACACATTCTTAAAAAAATTCATTCTTTCAAAATTTATTTTCAATCACATATTTTTCAATAAAATAATATTACACGTAAGTTCAAAACTTTTACTTATTTTTTAACTACATATTTTTCATTACATCACATCATAAAATATATTTTATTCTACATAATGTGCATCAAATACCCCCTAAAGTGCTGCTTTGAGAGTCCAAAAAAGTATTCCCCATCACACACTTGGTCCATGATGATTAAGAATCTAGGTAATCCAACAAATTAAAACAAGTAAAAAATGCCAGCCTTCGATGACTCGTATTGGTGATAGGGCTTGCTTTCCCTTTATTTTTATTTTTTTAAAAATATTATGGCTTCAATTTAAATATGGAAACTCATTTTTCATTCAATGTGCTTCCTATTACTATATGAATTGCTTTAATGCTTTTGCAAACTTCATCAATAAATGTACAATCTTTTATAATTTAATTTCATTTTTGACTATCTTTGCTTAATTATTGTCAATCAGATTTCCTAAATTACCAGATAGAATTAAAGATGGGAAATTTAGTTCCAAATAATTGCAGTTTACAAATTTATTGTCATCCAAGTTTTATTCAAATTTCAATTTATTTAATTAATTTCACCACTAACTTTTTACACAACAATAAATTAAAATTAGGCCAAGCAGCTCCTTTGTCATCCTTAAATTGTTTTTCGAACCATATAACAATATTGCATAACCGTGCAGATCAAAGCAATTATTTAACTTTAAAATAATATATACTTTTAATGTTATTGTATTAATATTTAACCATAATGGATAAAAGTAATGTAGTTTCAGGAACACGGTTGGGAATCAAATTTGTAAAATATGTCTCAATATTTTCAAAATCTAAGAGGGTATTTGGTGGGGAATAAAATTAGATTTTTAGTGGATTGCGATAGAAGTTTTTGAAATATGTGGTTGAAAAGATGTGAGACTCATAAAAGATGTGGTTAATATTGATTGTTTAACTTAGATTTAGATTAAAAACAGATTTTAATCCGGCTCAAACAAGCCCTAAATAAATCATTTAGAATCAATTCTAACATTTTTCGCTTTTCTCGTGATAGACCCGCTAAACCTTGGTCAAGTATCCAATACAAAATCGTCGTGTCATTTGAAAGGTCAACCTTTACCACATGCATCGCAACAACTACAATGTAAAACTATATGAGTGAATACTCAGTAAATATCGATATGCATGATCATGTGCATGATATTTAATCCTTTAATCAAAACCTCAACTTATGCAATTTTTATCTTTTGGGTCCCGAATCCTACTTGGAGTACCGTATGAATTCAGAAATCAATATGATCAATAGCAAGCTAGCAAGCTATTGCTAGTGCTTCTCATTGTTTTGTCTCAATTGCTACAACAACTCGGTTAGCATGTTTCACTCGTTGAAACCACTCAGGAAATTACTTTGGTATCGTCCTCAATATATGATGCATGCCTACGCCGATATATTGTTTTTGGACCACCACAGGACTTTCGATATTGCCCTTATACAAACTCTCAATGCCCTGTTCTTGGCTACTCAGAGGGACCTCCAACGCTATCCTTTTACGAGCTCAAACTCTCAATACCCCATTCTTGACTACCCAGAGTGACCATCAAGAGACTCAACATGTACCTGGAAGCCAAATAGTACGATACACAATTATGGTGATTCCATTATATTTGGTACTGTTTTCATCTAATTGACAATCATATCTTTCCCTTAGTTCCTCTATCTATTCTTTTATGAGTTTATGCATGGTTACTTCATTCATGTTCATGTATTTGTATGAATGTGCACATAACATTTATCAATATACCAATGTATAAACATGTATCATAATATGATATATTCGTATCATATCTCGGATACTCCAATTATAGGACAGAGTCAACATATACGTATACATATAAACAATAGTACATCTTGTATGATCACGTTGGAGCATATTATAATATGAATATTGTTAATTTGCATTGTTGTTGACCATTACTTATTTCTGACATTTAAGGTTTCGTTTTTTCACATTTTGTATTCAGGTTAGCATTTTGCATAAATCAAGTGTCTATATGTTATAAATAACCATATCATCACTCGTTATCATCTTATAGGTTAATCAGGCTATAAATAGCAAAAATAAGATTCCGGGGTGAAACACATTGGTGGGAATCGACTTTAGGGAACTAATGCACATAATATATGGAGAAATTATATTTCTAGTATCGATAAAAATACCTCTACAAGACACATAATATACCATTAGAAAGTTTATAGAGCTAAAGCATTTTATGGATCTCAATTTGGATTCTTTTACAAGAAGTATTCTTGTTTTCGAGTGTATCACAAACTTGGTGCGGACAAATAATTGGAGCCGAATTTTTCGTAGTTTAAGTTTTGTAATTTTCAACTTTTTCATCTACTGCTTTCTCTTGTGTTCTTGGAGATATTACACCAGCACCTAGTTGTTGGACCAGCTTATTAATTGAATTAATATTAGTAAAAAAAATGTATTAGTTGATGCATGAAACAAAACCTCTTGATTGGTAATAAGTATATTTTATACACTTCTAACCTTGATGAATTATGACAGATTAAGCAAATATCTATCTAATTTTGGGTGGGGTGGGGTGGGGTGGGGTGGGTGGGGGTATTCATTTAGGACTTTTAAAGACTTTTAGGATTTAAAAGGTTTATGTGTATTTAATTGATATTTTTAAAGATTATCTAAAAGTTTAGGTGTATTCAATTGTGACTTCTATAGACTTTTAAAAAGTCTCTAAAAGTCACGAGGTATTCAATTAAACTTTTTAGAAGTCAGTGTAAGTTATGAGGTATTCAAATAGACGGTGACTTTGGAGAATTCTCTATTTAGTGGACTTTTGCAGACTTTTTGTTGAAAAATATAAATAGCAAATCTTAAAGAAAATCCCTCATAGACTCTGACATTTGTGAAAATTTCAGAGTACCCAAAAAAAAAAAAATTAAAAAAATTATATATATGTTTTATATATATTATTTTTTCTTCTTTTAATTCTAGGATTTTCTGATATCTCTTCGATTCATTTGTTGTAATCAATTTATGATTATTCTATGAATTCAATTGAGACATTTGAAGACTTTGAATAACTTTTTTTTTTAAGTGATAACTTATGTGGATTTCATGGATTTTTTAGAGATTTGTATGGAATTAGTGAAAATCTTTTGTAGACTTTTATAAACTTTATTTTAAAACTTTTAGAGACTTTTGAAATTTTTTATTTGAGATATAATTTATGTGGATCTAATACAATATTATGAAATTATCACATACGAGGTGATGCTTTTCACAATTCCCCCTTCTCCTTCCTTTTTCCCCATATAATAAAAAAATATTTTAAAAAGAATAAAAATTTAAGACTTTAATTAAATAGATAATAATAATAATAATTATACATATAAAAAAATAAATTTAATATTCACTATTATTAATATAATATACCTTAAAAAATATATATTTAAATTTAATTATAAATTAGTCTATATAAAATTTTATAATTTAATTAAAAATAAACATTTTTCAGAAAAAATAAATGAAAAAAGAAAAAATATATAAGAATACAATTTAATTCTTTTATAGAAAATATAAATAAACAATAAGAAAAAGAAAAATAGAAACTAAATATAATCAATAGAAAAAAATTAAATTTTAATCATAACTCTAATGTTTTAGAGGGGAAGGGAAAATGAAAGTGAAATATTGAAAAAAAAAATACATATTAAAACTTTTTTTTAATGTGAAAGTCTCCCAAAATCTTGTGATTAATGAGAGATAAATTTTGAGATTTTATTTTAATACTTTCTGCTTAAAAGTTAGTACCATAAAAACTTTTATAAAAGTATCTAAAAGTCATAAAAATTTGAATATCCCAAAACTTATAGAGATTTCTAAAAAGTTTTAATTGAATACACTGTGTCTTTTAGAGACTTTTTAAAATTTTATAAAAGTCTCAATTGAATACATCAATATTTTTAGAGAGAGTCCAAAAATCTACATTGAATACACCTAAATTTTTAAATCCCAAAAAGTCATTAAAAATCTCTATTGAATACACCCTCTTATATGTACATAATTACCTTTGAATTGAAATTATATACAATTGTTTCAAAACGTAGAATTCCATGTAATCGATTATTCTCTCTCTCTCTCTCTCTTTTTGGTACAATTTGTGTTCTTAGAATTTACGTTAATTTTGTGAAATTTTTTTGGTTATATTTTTAAATTGATGTAAAAAAAATCTTTATTATTTTATTTGTGCCAAACTCGAATGACTGATCATGACTAGTGACTTTACTCAAGAAAATTTTGTGGGGCATCATGATTCTCGAAAATGTTAATTAGGTAGTAAATAAAAATTGCAATTCATTTGATCGAATTGGGATGTTTGGCTGACCAAAAAATGTGGGACATCACAACCCGAATGAATGAACTGCAGGGATGGTGAATTCGCAAATGGGTGGTAATTCGGTGTAAAATTTTCCTTTGGTGAACCCTAGTTCGTTGGTTGGATTTGGCTGGAGAATGAGTAATATGCTTTATGGGTTCCACAATACATGCCCTGCACGATCAATCTTTAGTACTCTGCCTCTGAATATCAATGCTGGAACCAGTAGCAGTCCTCATGGGACTGATACATACGGACCTAACTTTAAGATTTAATTTTGTTTCCTAACCATTTATTTTCATATCCACATTGGTGTTGATTGTTTTAGTTTTGATTAATTACAATTGCTTGTTTTTATTATTCCTATGGTATGAATTTGATAATTGTGGTTGTTGTTTGTCAATATTTTGAAAGATGTTAAATTCTAGATATGTTGGATTTTTAAAATTTTGACTATTGGCTTGACTTGATGTGATGATATTAATAACATTTTCCATATATATTTAATGTTCATCTAATGTACACGACAAGAGCTTCTCGACGATTTCATTTGGGATTTGTTTGGCACAACCGTTGTGAGTAGAGATTTTAACTGTTACCAAAAAGTTGACGAGGATTTTATTTATGAGTGTACATTTTAACCAAAATCGATGACGATTTGGTTTATGAGGGTACATTTTAGCCTCTGTTTGATAACTATTATTTCAAAATTTTTTATTTTTCATACTCATTTTTCAATCACACATTTATACAATAAAATATTTTACATGTAAATCCAAAGTTTTTTAACATTTTTACTACACATTCTCTAAAAGTCGCTATTCAAGCCATCAAACAGGGGCTTAATTGGAACATTCGATTCCTAAAACCTGAATCATAGGTACCTGAATTGAAAATAGGGTTTTTGTCTCGTAATTTTTTTTTAATAAAATCAACATATTTATTCTTTTATGATAACCCAACCCACCCAGTCCCAAGACTCCAATCCAAACATAACACAGGCCTCAGCCACACGGGAGAATTGATTCAATTGAAGAAGACCCTAATCCTCCAAATGGTTCTAAGTTCTAAGAATCAGAACCATTAATTTTTTTTTGTAGAATCGAATAAAATCGATCAATTTGGTTTGGTCGGGTTTCATCATTTTGTCCACCTCTAGGCACAGCCTTTGTTTAGTACTCATTATTTCAAAAATACATTTTTTACTATCTTATTTTCAATCACAAATTCTTTAATAAAATAATATTATACGCAAATTCAAAATTTCTCCTTATTTTTTAAATCACACATTCTCCATCAAATTTCTCCTATTCTAAAATGCCATTTTTTAAAAATATGCCTGACTTTCTAAAGTTCTTTGAAATCTCAAAAGTGGAAATTATATAAAACCAGAATTTTTAAGTTAACATTTCAAAAGCCAATTTTAAAGTTTATTTTTACAAAAATCAGAACATAATTAAACATTTCAATATTAATAATAATATTTTAAAACTAAATTAATCTATATACCCACTCCTATCCACCCAAACCCTAATTTTATCCTCTCTCGACATCTCTCTTCCCTCTCTCCCTCCTCTCTACGGCGTCAACGCGACTGCCACATACACCATAGGGACACGAGCGGCGGTGACGACACAATCCCATGTAAGAGGATCTGAGAGCGGCGGGTGATTTTCAACAATGGCGATGGTAAATCTACTTGGGGCGTGGTGGTGTTGATGCTATTTGTGGTGGTGGTAGTGGTGGTTTGGGTTAGTTTTGGTGTTGTTGGGGGTTCTTGTTGGTTGTGTTGGTAGAGGTGAGACGGTGATGTTGGATTTGGTGACGGTGAGCGTGGCGATGAGTTGTTGAGGTTTTTGTTGGTGGTGCAAGTGGAGGTCGTGTGGTGGTGGTAGACGATGGTAATGGTGGTGGCGACAGTTCTCTCATCTCCCCTCCATTCTCTCTTCACTACCGTCTCTATACTCTCAAATCGAAACTGCTGTCGCCACCGCTGCCGCTGCAGCAACCCGCTTGATGTGACGGTAGTGGAGGTGATGATGACGATTGTGACGTGATGGCGGTTGTGGGGTGTTGGGCGGTTTTGAATCTGTTTTGTTGGTGTTGGCGGTGCTGGTGAGGTGATTTTGATGATGATGGTAGTGGATCTGGTGGCAATGATGTGCGGTGGTTGGTCACATGATGGTGGTGGAACTCGCGAGGGTGAGGTATTGTTACCGTGATGGTTTCTTGTTAATAGGTCTGCGAAGATGTGTAGGTTGGATATGGTAGTTGTGGTGGTGGTGATGGCGACGATGGCGGAGGCGGTGACGACGGCTGTAAGGTGATGGCGATTGTGGAGTGTTGTCGGTTTTGGATCTAATTTGTTGTTGGTGGCGTCGACGATTGTAACGGTTACAACTTATCAAATTCGAGACAATGACTTTGTTGCCGGGAGGTGGTTTTGGTGGTTCTGACGACGGTGGTTTGGGCTATTGCAACGGTATAGTGGTGGTCACAAATGATTTGGTTGATTGTGACCAATAAATTGGTTGGTGTGTGATCGATAAATAATATGTAACCAATAAAATAGATAAATTGTGACCAATAAATATTGTGTGACCTAAAAATTTATTAATTTGTGACCAGTAATTTGATAAATTGTGACCTAAATATAATTTGTGATTAATTAATTTGATATTTTGTGACCATAAAATAAGTTGTGATTTATAAAATTTGTGACTTCTGACCAATAGATAATACGTGATTATTAATTTGATGAATTTGTGATCGATGAATAAATTGTGACGTACAAATTTTTGATTTGTGATCGATGAACAATTTATGACCTATAAAATTTTTGAATTGTGATCGTAAAAGAATTTGTGACATATAAAAATTGTGATTTGTAACCAAATTATATGGAATTGTGACCTTAATATATTTAATAAATAAAATATATGTTTAATTAATTAATTTATAAATAAAATTTAAAAAACTCTGAGATTTGAACTTTTAAACATAATCTCTTAAATTTAAAATTGGTAAAACGAGACCTCTTAATTATAAAATCTTCACATCTCAAAAAGCCCTCCCAAACACACATTTGGTCCATAACGATTAACATAATCCAACAAATTAACTAGAAAAAAAATGCCCGCCTTTGATGACTTGTACTGGTGAAAGGGGCATGCTTTCCCTTCATTATTATTATTTTTTTCAAAATATTATGGCATCTAATTTAAATATGGAAAGTCATTTTTCATTAATGCGTTTCCAATTTTACTACATGAATTGTTTAAATGCTTTAGCAAATTTCACCAATAAATGCAGAACTCTTTATAATTCAATTTCAATTTCAATTTCAATTTTGACTATCTTTACTTAGAGAGTGTTTTGTGGAAATTAAAATTAGATTTTTAATAAATTGTGATAACAGTTTTTGAAATGTGTGGTTGAAAAATTGTGGGATCCATAAAAGATGCAGTTATTATTAATTGTTTAACCTTCACTTGGATTAAAATCAGATTTTAATCCGAACCAAACATGGGCTTATTGTCCATGAGATTTCCTTAATTACTAGATAGAATTACAGATGGGAAATATAGTTCCAAATAAATGCAGTTTACAAATGAATGATTTCTATAATTACTGAATTTACTCTAGATCACAAAATTCATCAACATTTCATCTACTACTTTTACACTCATTTACTACGATTTTGTGACAAATCACAGGCTATCCCAGACCATCGACTAACAATGTACCTCAAAGTGGCAAAGCCTCGGACACTACTGACCAAAAAATGCTAAATGGAATGAGAAAGGAGCATAATCTAGTGCGGTTGCAAGCAAAGGTGTCCTATAGGCGAAATATCATCATGAGTTACCGATGCTTTCCTGCAGCCAAGTACAGACTGAAAATGTAGTTATAGATACTACTGTTTTACATAATTGCTTATCTTTGGCAATGCCAACTTGTTCCCAGTTTGCTCAAAGGGACGCACGCGGATATTGTTCCAGAGACATAGCTGAGAGGATCCCGGCAAGACTGGACATCAAACTCAAAGCAACATTCAGCACTTCCTGTGAACAACCCGGACTTGTAATCTTCTTCACCTAATAAAAGACATTTAACACTGTACTGAGATCCTATTATATGAGATAAGGCATTTAACAAACCTAATCTAACACCATATCCCAGAAACTATAAAGAAATGTAGGGCATATTACAGCTAGCAACAAGAAAATCATTCATGAACTATTTATAGGAATTATTCATATCATTCTCAGCCAACAAGCAAAAATGGACTTGTTTAAAGATTGTGGTTGAAGGGAACTTTAATTTTAGATATAGTGGCAACAAGACAACTTATATTCAAATGAAATAATTAGCATTCCATGATTAAAATAGCAATTTAACTTGAGTTCAGTATATTTGCATGAACATCAGATTTTCAATTTTATTTTATTTTTTGTGTCGCACGTGCACAAGAGGGCATTGGATTTTTGGGGGAGGGGTGGAGGTGGTGCATGTTTGCAACCTAGATACGTTATCACACACATACATCACCAAAAACATAATCCACACATCAAAAGCCACAAATCCACTCTTCAGGTTGAAAGTCACATGCATTTCAATCAAACCAGGACTATAAGTTGCTAAATTTATAATGTGATAGAAATCAGTAACGGATAAATGGGTAGAAATTGTGAATCCTAATAAATGTGTGGTTGAAATTAGTGTTTGACATTGACCATTGAATTATAAGGAAATTATAATGTTTCTCAAACATGCAAGTAGTTGAACTCTTCTCAGTAAATATTAGGTATAATCATTAGGTATCAATGTCAGGCGGTAGTATTAGTTAACTTTTAAAAAACTCAGGACAGTTAGATTTTTAGGAATTTAATTTTCATACCATTTGTACAATTCTGGGTAGTTGATGGTGAATTTTTTTCAGATTGGCTAGTTGACAACACCGTCACACACCCTGTGAAAGGCATCAACATCTATATTATGTATCAAGCATGCCACTTCCATCAAAAAAGAGAAAAATATCAACAAAACAATTAGTCCAAAATCTCATAACTAGACTAAATAGCTGTCAACTTATGATCGGTAAAAGTTTGTCAATCACGGCAAAACTATATGCTAATTGGGTAAGGTGAAAAGGCAGGGGGAAAAGGAGAACATCAGAAATACCATACCGAGTCAAGAAAACACTGCAATTCCTTAATCTTTTCAGCATAGTCCAGGTCATGAAAGCTTAAATATGATATCCTGTGTGGGAGAATATTGCTCAAGCATATATCATCTTTCATAAGTTTTTCATCTTCTGTACAGAGCATGCTGTCATCAAACACAAAGAAAAAAGATCATGCAGTAATCAAACACCAAGATGCTATTACTGAGTCAGCATAAAGACAACAAATAATATCTGCTTCAATCACTACCATATTCCCTTTCTTCTACCATTAACAGATTCCGCCAATGATAATTGAGCCCATGTTTGTCTAATGTTTATAATTGATCAAACCACTTTTTATCCACGGATTTTGTGAGACGTACAAGTACTACCCACTTATTCACCACTCATTATATCCGTTTATAAACACTTCCCATGCAGAGACGATTAAGTATTATTACCAGTTCTTGTTTAGTAATATTAGGAAATTTTTTTGTTTACTTTGTTCAAGGATTCCTTAGAATGAGTATTGGATAGGCATTTATTGAGTTAAATAAATTTGTCCAGAGCTTCAGAAATCAAAGGAAAACAGTTTGGAGTTTATCTGCCACAAATACTGTCTAGAAGATGCAGTCTGTGAGATGTTGTGTAAACTGTGTCTCATCTAGACTCTTCAATGTCCTCCCTCTCTCACAACATCAGCATTTATTCCTTTTAGAAGAAAATATGAAAAGAACTTTAAAACTTAATAAAAAACTTGATTAAAATATTATTGATTGGTGACCATAGACCATAAGTACTTAACACACATTTATTCCTATTTATAATAAAATAAGCTTAACAACTCTTTACAGCTAGTGTTTATCCAAAAAATAGATAACAACTATCAAATAACAAATTAACAATTTTGTATTTATCATTTGGTTTGAATTTGACAATTTTATCACTTCAAGATTTTCTTTCTCCTTATTGCTCCTTTGATCCTCATCATTTCTATTGCCAAGTTGTATGAAGTTTCTAACATCCTCCCGCAAACTGTGCTATGGCTAAAGGCACAATTTGGTTCGAAAAATTGAGCAATGATTTTTATCTTCATTTTCGAGAAAATATGTCACCTGTGTATATAAGCATTTCAAGTGCTTCCCATGCTGCATGGGTTGGTGCGAATTTCCTTTTTATTTTTTTATTGTTTGGATTTGATGGTATTTGATGGGGACAAGATCTTTATTGGAGAAATGATCAACTTATTCTTGAACTCATTTGTCAATTTTGGTATGAGATTTCTGTTTCTGTTTTGTTTAAATTTGGTGGGATGTATTTGATAGGCGAGAATTAATGAGAGATGAGCATAAAGAAGTTGTCAACATTTACGAATAGCAAAGTGATAGGGGAAGAGAAGACTTGTACCCTTAGGAATCTTTTAGATTCTTTTCTTATAATCTTGAGCTACAGATCGAAAGAGTTTCTAGGAACTAGAATAGAAACAATTAATAGTTACACTATTGTTGTGGGAGGCGGAGGAGGATGGGGGGGGGGGGGGGGGGGGGG
>CAIGRN010185665.1:0-10387 GCA_903798345.1 Fraxinus anomala | reverse complement strand
GGCCATTTTCAGTTTTCTAAAACACACAAACAAAACGTGTTTGGTACATTATTTTCAAAAATCAATTTTCGAAAACAAGGAAGATGTTACAATATAAAACTCAAAATGACATTTTAACGTTTTGAGTGATTTCAAAAACTCAAAACAAGGAAAATGAATGTATACATTTCTCAAATTAAAATAATTAATAAAATCACGCAAAACCTACCCAATACAAATAGTCAAATACCCATAAAACTAAATAATCACGTATAAGCATAAAATTGATATATTTTACTAAATAATCATATTAATTGAAAAAAGATGTCATAAAACTATTTCTAAAATTTTTAAACTAAACGCATTTTCTACAATCTTAAAATAATCCATCAAAACAGAAAACAAAAAATGAATACAAAACTGAAAATAGAAATGCAAACCAAACGCATCCTTAGTCGCTTGGGATGTGTTTTTTTAGATATGAAGATATTATCGATCTGAAGAGTGACGCGGTCTCTATTCTTTTACCTTATGGTTTCTGGGAAGGGGTGGATCGAAACATACATGGCATGTTGTGATTGCTAAAGATCTAATTTTGATTGATCTTCCATTCCAATAGATCTTGTTACTGTTTTATTCTAGTGATTCTAAGGTGTTGGAATTGTTGCCTCAAAAGTTCCAAATTCATGAGGGATGTAAGGTTGGATTGTTATTATTTTCTTGGAAGTGACGTCTCCGGTTTGGAAGATTAATGCCAAATTGTTTTAATTTCTAATGGAGACGAATTGGCACAGAGAGCAATCATAAACATGTTCAGCCAAAATCGTAGAGAATTTGGTCATGCAATCTTCTTTTTGAATGTGACTAGAGAGTTTTGTGAGGAAAAATTGTAAGCTTAGCATCCTAGTTTTTCTTATTCTCTTTTTAGGTTGTTCAAATGGTAGAAATTGGTGGGCGTGGTAATGTTTAGGAATATTTTTTCCTGCAATACTTGGGGGTTTTGGGTGGGTGAAATTCTATATGATTGTACAAATATTCTTGCTGTATGTACTCTCTTTCTTGTGTTCAAGTGGATGGAGAGTCACCTTAAAATTGTTAGAAAAAGTTAGAATATATTTTCTAAAAGAAAGTACCCGATGCATGTGTTGAATTGTGCTGTTTATTGCAGGCACGAGATCACCGGCATAGTAACAGAGGTTGGTAGCAAGGTGGAAAAATTCAAGGTCGGGGACAAAGTTGGAGTTGGATGCATGGTTGGATCATGTCGGGAATGTGACCAATGTGCCAATGATCTTGAGAATTACTGTTCGAAATTTATACTCACCTACAGTTCGCGTTACACAGATGGTACCGTTACATATGGAGGTTACTCCGATAAAATTGTTGCTGACGAGCACTTTGTTATTCGTTGGCCGGAAAACTTGCCCCTTGATGCTGGTGCTCCTCTCTTATGTGCTGGAATTACAACTTACAGCCCCTTGAAGTACCACGGACTCGATAAGCCCGGATTGAATATTGGTGTCGTTGGTCTTGGTGGGCTTGGCCATGTAGCTGTAAAATTTGCTAAGGCCTTTGGGAGTAAGGTGACAGTTATCAGTACATCCATCAATAAGAAGAAGGAAGCAATTGAACGTCTTGGTGCAGACTCGTTCTTAGTTAGCCGTGATCAGGAGGCAATGCAGGTTAGTGTTGGACGCTAAATTTAGATGAATATGTGTCTTGTCTTTACTGCCTCAGTTTTTAAATGAGGTAGTTCAAAAGTAAATAGTTAGGATTTTCTACTGAGGCATGGAACTTCATTAATCTCTATGTTCGTTTTTTGTTAACAATAATAGGCTGCAGCTGGGACGTTGGACGGAATCATTGATACTGTGTCTGCTGCTCACCCCGTTCTACCCTTGGTAAATTTGTTGAAGCCTCATTCACATCTTATCATGGTTGGTGGCGGAGAAAAGCCACTCGAGGTGCCCATGTTACCTCTAATTTTTGGTAAGCAAGTGAATCGATGTATCTAACTTCTTGCGATTGTTTGGATTTGAAAATAATGGCTAACATCCAAAATGTATTTAACAGGTAGAAAGTCAATAAGTGGCAGTGGCATTGGAGGATTAAAAGAGACTCAAGAAATGGTGGATTTCGCAGCAAAGCACAACATATTTGCAGACGTGGAGGTCATTCCCATGGATTATATCAACACTGCATTTGAGCGTCTTGAGAAATCTGATGTTAAATATCGGTTTGTCATTGACGTTGCAAATTCATTGAAGGCCGAGTAAATTATGATTTCCATACTTTCTTGAAGATACACTGCTGCGAAGAAGACAACACTCACAAAATGTGTGTTTCGGGACTGACTTTATGCTCTTTATAAAAAATTGTTCTTTCTTTTTGTAAAACCTTTTAATCATCGTGAATCAAAATTTTGTGTTACATTGGAAATTCAATTTCTTACAGAATAAAACAGTTGCATTGGAAATTCAATTTCTTACAGAATAAAACATCTAATAAGAAGCATTGAGAACATATATATGAGTGGTTGCTGCTCTGTGTGCTGTATTTCAGTGTCTATCAATGATAATATGTTACAAGTTTAATTGCTTTTGGATATTTTTGCAAGTACGATAATTATGTTTTTGAAATAATTACGTCGTGTGTTTGGCTGATGTCCCCAAAATGATTTTCAACCACGCGTTGATGTAGGGAAGTAACAATTTGACAAGAAGTTATTGAAGAAGAAACGAAACGCAAAAGAAAAAGAAAAGGCGATTTCAAAAAGAAGATTTTAGGGCAAGAAAAATCAATTTATTTCATATATTGAAATGTATCTCTATTAAATGAGCAAATAAACTAAAATCAAATGAACTTTTAATTAACTAGGATTTTATCAAAATATTTAAAATAATAAAATCTAATTTGAACAAACATAATTTTTATTGAACTGTATTTTAAAAGTTTACCTAAATTTTATCTCTCTCTATAATTTCTCCGACTAAGAAAATTCGACTTCTACATGATACGCTGTAACTTATTAGCAAATGAAGGCGATTGTTTTTCTATTCAAATAAAGAAACGATCACAGACGACAACCAATTCTATCAATCATCCCTAAAATATGATATGATAAATGAGGACGATCTCTCATTCTAACCAAATAGTGACAAGGAACTTCAAAATACAAAAAATTATGCAACTTATCCACAAAAACTTCAATTGGTTGTGTATAATGAGGAGAATAAGAGACATCACTAAAGAATAGACTACCTATAAAAACAAATGATTGCAATATTGGAGGCTCAACTTGCCCCGATAAGAAAACAAAATGACATAAGTTTATTAAATTAAATTTCTTTGTTTTTAATAGTTCTCAATAACTTATAAAATAGTTTTAGACATAATTCAACCTATAATATTCATTATTTGTTTCAAAAGTGGTGTAAGAATTCAACTGTGAAAGTTTAAAAAAATATTTTCTATCAATTTTCAAGGTAACGCGTACACAGATTTTTTTAAAGAGAAAATATAGTTTTAAATAGGATTCTTTGAAAAATGTGTGGGTAAAATGTAAAAAAAAATTATGAGTTTACGTGCAAAATATTTTATTGTGTAAATATGATTGAAAATGAGTGAAAAAAAATTCAGAAAAAAGTGTCAATGAAGGCTTTTTTATTTGTATAGAATAATTAAAATAAGTAAAAATAGAAAAACATTTTATTAAACTTGCGCTCGTAAGGCTCGAAGTTTGAGTATATGCGTTACGTTTTTATAGGGGATAATAACTCACAAGGTCAATGAACTTCACAAAAGGTTTTCATTAGGTCACTAAACTATAAAAATCATCTCATTAGTCACTCAACTTCATAAAATGCTATCCCGTTCATCATTTACTGAACTTTCGTTAAAAAATTCGCAGAAATGATGACATGGAAGCCAAATCACTAAAGTGCTACACACAAGGGAAAGTTTTAGCCCTAAACACGTTTTCATTGAAAAAAAAACACAGAAGAAAATCCCGAATTCATCTCATTCCAAACCCTCGCGAAGAACTTCCCAAATCCAGATAGCCAAATCGAAATTTCAGTCCCAAACCAGAATTCCAGTTGAAGGAAGCCCAACCTCACGTCCAGCAACATGGAATCATGCTTCAATCCCCGAAATCGATTATACCCAAAAACTTCAATCACGGTCGTGCTTCAATCAAGTGGTTGCGATTGAAATTGAACAAGATGGTCGGGAACTGCGTCGGGATCAAGAACTGGTGTTTTGAAGGAATGCGGGGTAACGAGGATCAAGAACTTGGAGAAACTTGAAAGTTTGTGAATTGGAACTGGCGCTTTGAAGGAATGCAGCAACTACTGGGATTGAATGACGCCTGGATAAATCCATTTCAGATGAATTTTGCTGTTTTTTTTTTTGTTGGATTATATGGTATTTTTTGGAGTGCAACCGGAGTTGCTGTAATGGAGTGGAACGATACATTTTGAAGCAGATTTTCAAAATGCAGGCATTGAATTTTCTGTAATTTTGTGTGCTGTATATAACTTTAAGTATGTATCCTGTTGGTTGTTGCATGAATGTAATGGTGACTTGAGTTTTAAAGTTTAGGCCTCAGTACGAACCCATTCAATTCCAGTTGTATTAGCTGTGTTAATTGAGTTGTCAATGTAAAAATTTAGGCCCCGGTTTGATGCTTGGCGAAATGAGAAATGCACTGAGCAGTACCATTACTGGCAGAATTTGGTAAATGCCTTGTGCTTTCCCGCCGTCATCCATTTCAAAGGAAATATGAAGCCATGGCTGGATATTACTATGAACCATTATAAGCATTTGTGGATTAAATATGTTGATGATGAGATGGAATTCGTTCAGGCGTGCAGTTTTGGCATCTAAAAGAGAAACATAAGATCCAAACCAGCATTCTATCTAAACAGATCAGTAATCATGAGCAGAAACATGAGATCCAAACTAGCAATGTATCTAAGATAAGTACATTGATAAACAGCAATAAATCTGTCAACAAACCTAACTTCAAACCAGCAATCAATCTAACATAAATGATAAACAACAATCAATCTAAATTCAAACCAAACTGCTCAAACACCATCTGCCAACAAACCTCCATGTATTACTCAAACCAAAATGCAGTCTTCAATGAACATATCAACACAAATACACAAACAGGATGAGCAAAAAACAATTTCCATTACAAAAGAGAAGCATTACAAACATCAGTACATTCCTAGATTACACATTAGTCCAATACATATACCCTAAACTAACTACACCATCCACACTTCACCACTACTGCATTTCCCCACTTCTACATGAAGCAACACGAGTTAGAAAATAAAATAAATTACAACAAACATCAACAACATAGAGAAACCAATGCGGTAGAACTTCTTATCCCCAACGCAGCCCCATTAACAACATCTAAAGTGGTTTTATCCAGGCATTCAATCCCAGTAGTAGCTGCATTCCTACAAAACACCAGTTCCAATTCACAAACATTCAGCTTTCTCTAAGTTCTTGATCCTCTCAGTTCTTGATCCCGACGCAGCCCCTCAGCCTCGGTACGAAGATCACATAAAACAAGCAGCTCACGACCATCTTGTTCAATTTCAATCGTAACCACTTGATTGAAGCACAACCGCGATTGAAATTTTTAGGTGCAATCAATTTCGAGGATTTAAGCACGATTCCGTGTTGCTGGACGTTAGGTTGGGCTTCCTTCAACTGGAACTTCGGTTTGGGAGACTGAAATTCCGACTTAGCAGTTTGGATTTGGGACGTTCTTCACGAGGGTTTGGAACGAGATGAATTGGGGATTTTCTTCTGTTTATGGTGATCGATCGCGCTACGTGTACAATCACTTTGACATGGTACATTACAAGATGACGTGGCCGAAGGAAAAAATTTGAAATCTGACCAAAATTCAAAATGAGTAAAAACCAAACAAACGGGTTATATTTGAAAAATCGGCCCATTTATTGTGCTACCCTAAATCCTCAATCGTTTCACACGCCGTTTGCCAATTTTATCGTCTTCAAGCCGTCGATTGCAAATTAACAATTTTGAGTTTTTTTTCGCAGGTGATCTGTTCAAGCTAATTTTTTCCCTTTAAAGAACCGAAGTTTTATATGAAAATTTAAAATTTATGTACAAATCCGTTTAAATATCAAATCAATTTTCAATTCATAAAGGTAGCTGAAAATTGTCATCATTCTCTTAGGGTGTATTTAATTGAAATTTTTGAAAATTTTGATAAACTTTTTTAAGTGATGATTTATGTGAATTTTGTGAATTTTTTAGAGATTTGTATGATGTTAGTGGAAGTCTTTTGTAAACTTATAAATTTTCATTTTAAAAATTTTAGTGACTTTTATACAATTCAAAAAACTTTTGAAAACTTTCATTTGAGATAGGATTTATGTGAATTTAGTGCAATATTGTGAAATTATCACATACGAGGTGGTGGTTCTCATAATTCCCATTCTCATTCTTTTTCCCCCTATATAATAAAAAAAAATTAAAAATAATAAAAATTTAAGATCTTAATTAGATAAATAATAATAATTACATATAAAAAATAAATTTAATATTCAGTATTATTAATATAATATATCTTTAAAGAATAGATAAAAAATATATATTTAAATTTAATTATAAATTAGTCTATATAAAATTTTATAATTTAATTAAAAATATATATTTTTCTGAAAAAATGAATGAAAAAAGAAAAAAAATTATAAGAATATAATTTAATTTTTTTCATAGAACATAGAAATAAACAATAAGACAGAAAAATAGAAACAAAAAATTAGTCATAATTCTAATGTTCGTAGAAAGAAAAAGAAATAGAAGTATTGAAAAAAAATACATATTAGTTTATTTTTATTTTTATTTGTGAAAATCTCCCAAAATCTCATGATTATTACGAATTTTGAAATTTTATTTTAGTACTTTCAGCTTAAAAGTTAGTACCATTGAGATTTTTATAAAAGTTTCTAAATATCATAAAAAATTGAATACCCCAAAATTTATAGAGACTTTTAAAAAAATTTAATTGAATACATCGTAATTTTTAGAAACTTTTTAAAAATTTATAAAAGTTTCAATTGATATACCAATACTTTTAGAGAGTTTTCGAAATTCTACATTGAATACTCCTAAACTTTTTAAATCTCAAAAAGTCATTAAGCCCCCGTTCAAGTAAATTTTCATTATTATACTCATTTTCAACCACACATTTTTCAATAAAATAATTTTTTTATCACATCAATAATTTTTCCTTCTTTTTCAACCACACATTCTCCGTCAATCTACTATTTCAAGTACATTCTTTTGAAATAATGTGACTTAAACAAAAGCTTCAATTGAATACACTCCCCTTATTTTCCAAGAAGATTCACTTGCTCTACATATAAAATCGATGGCCACCAGATTTTGTTTGATCTGTTACACTTCAAGCCCAAGGAGAATAATTATGTAATTTAAAAGAAAAACAAAAGTTTCGACTTTTACAACATATCTGTATAGGGTTCTTCTAAATTAATTTAACATTATATAGATTATCAATTTTTTTATCTCTGTCTATAAAAACAATTCCAAAATCTCCGCCTGCTATGTTTCTGGGTTTCTATCTTTGTCCCAAGTTGGCTGGATTTTAGCTTAAAAACAAAAGCGAAAGAACAATTTTTTTCTTAGTATTGTGCGTTTAATTTATATGTAATATTTATGTTATTCCTATATCCAATTTCTTTGCTGTTTAAAAATTCCATCTTTTGATAAATATACAGGTGATATATATATATATATATATATATATATATATATATAAAAGATCTTGAAGTAAAAGAAAATGAATCACTGTACAATTCAGAAGAAAACTTTTTCTATCTGTGAAGAGATGAAGGGCAAGAAAGAGGGGACAGTTTGCCCCAAGCCTCGTCGTCTCGGCGTGATCCAAGCTGCCACAGCCTTTAATGGCCCTCTCACCGCCTTTAATATTCAACATTGTCCTTACGATCGCTGATTATCGATGACCAATAATCAACGTTCGCATCGATCTGAATTTTTGTGTTGAATCCGTCACTGATTATATGAATAATGTTATTCGATCTTACTGTTTCTAGTACTTGTCTAACTATTTAGCCCATGTTTAGTAGTTATTTTTTTGAAAAAAATATTGTTTTGAATAGTGAATTTTTAAAAAATGTATAGTTAAAAAGTAGAGAAAAATTTTGAATTGAAGAATAGAATATTTTATTGTTTTAAAAAAAGAATTTTAATAGAATGAAAGACAAATAGGAACTTAAAATATCACATCAATTAATTGACAACTTAGCACCTTTTTGGTGCATATTTTTTCTTCAAGAATTCATTTTTTTATGTAATGGGAAATATGTGGTTGAAAAAAAAAATTATTGATGTGATGAAAAATATTATTTATTGAAAAATGTGTGATTGAAAATGAGTAGAAAAATGAAAATGAAAAAATAATGTGGCTCAAACATAGGCTATATTCAAATTAAGCACATATGTAATTGAATAATTTAAAATCTTGTTGGTAGATATTAAAATCAAAATTTTAGTAAATTTTGATAAAAGTTAATGAAATGTGTGTCTGAAAAATTATAAATCTCGTAAAATTTATGGTTAAAATTAATTGTTGATTTTAATTTTGATAATTTGATTAAAAAAAATTAGAGTAAAATTTATATGAAAGAGGGCATAAGTCGATTAGAGCACTACCCCTACAAGATCATCGTAGAACGTAGAAAGGCCCATAAATTAAATCCCGAGAAGGTTCACTTGATTTATCGTGTATAAATTATTCTTGTCCACTAAAAAAAAGCAGAAAACAATGGTTTAAATCTTTAAGAAATGACTCGCGTCATCATCTTAAAGGCTCTGGCAACGTATTGATTCGTGGTGACGTAGTCGGTGACGTGCGATTCCTGGAGCCTTGCTCTATAAATAGAGAGTGCACAAAGGTCTAGAAGAACCCACCGCTTGCAATCTCATTTAATTAATATAGTGAAAATGGCGAAATCTCCAGAAACAGAGCACCCTCTCAAGGCTGTTGGATGGGCTACAAGAGACACATCTGGAGTTTTTTCACCTTTCAAATTCTCCAGAAGGTATAGATCTCGATTTGTAGTTTTCTTTCTATGTCATATGAAGTTATGAACCCCCGTTTTTTTTGTTTTTTTTTGTGCATTTGGCTAGTAGTCATTTGATTTACACTGTATTTGGTGTGAAGGGCGACCGGAGAGCATGATGTGCAGTTCAAAGTGTTGTATTGTGGGGTCTGTCATTCGGATCTTCATATGGCCAAGAATGAATGGGGCTTCACTCAGTATCCCCTTGTTCCCGGGTAAAATCCCCTCTCTCTGTCTCTACACGTGATATTATTCTAGGTATTACTGGTTGAAGTGTGGCGGCTATCTATTTATGAAATTAAGGTCATGTCATGGTTTTGATAAGAAAAAAAGAATCGATATTATGACCTAAATGAGCGTCTGTGAGTGTCCATACTGTAATGCCTTGGGGCTTTTTAGAGGGGGTGGTTCACTATGCAAACATCTCGCACACAATTGCTGTGTTAATATTGTGAGGATCAGTGATTGTTGTAATTTGGATTTGAAAACGGAGAATATAGAAATATTTGTACAAATTCTTGTGACATATTTGGATGAATACAAGCATTGCCGATTCCATATTCCCTCTGTCCCATATTAATGAAAATCAAACAAGGCGACAACTGTCTTTGCTTTTTTGTACCACCAGTTGCACTAATTATGGCTTGATTCTGAGTTGTCTTCCATGGATATTTGATCTAATAAACTAAACCATAGACGTTGAATGCTAACTGTTGCGGTAGTTTCTATTAGTCTGTTTGAATCATCTTAAAGTTATGAAAAGATTACAAATCTTCGAAAGGAAAAGTAGTTGAAGCATATGTTGAACTGGGCTGTTTATTGCAGGCACGAGATTGTGGGCGAAGTAACTGAGGTTGGCAGCAAGGTGGAGAAAGTCAAGGTCGGGGACAAAGTGGGAGTTGGATGTATGGTTGGATCTTGTCGCCAGTGTGATCAATGCACCAACGATCTTGAAAATTACTGTTCTAAAATGATACTGACCTATAGTGCTGTTTACACTGATGGTACCATTACATATGGAGGTTATTCTAATTTAATGGTTGCTGATGAGCACTTCATTGTTCGTTGGCCTGAGAACTTTCCCCTTGATACTGGTGCTCCTCTCTTATGTGCCGGGATTACGACTTACAGCCCCTTGAGGTACTTTGGACTCGACAAGCCAGGAATGAATATTGGTGTTGTTGGGCTTGGTGGGCTTGGCCATGTAGCTGTGAAGTTTGCTAAGGCTTTTGGTACTAAGGTTACAG
>CAIGRN010185632.1:0-22063 GCA_903798345.1 Fraxinus anomala | reverse complement strand
CAGTATTACATGAATAAACCAAATTTGAATGATTGAAAAAATAAATAGGATTTCGTACTCGGCTAATTTGGATATGCGATCAATAAATCAATTGCCATTCTCACTTATTTAGTTGGTAAAAGATAAATAAATTAAGTCTTGTTTGATTGTAACAAATTCCATGAAAAATGTCACATTCGAGAAAAACGAATTTCACTTTGGCCGTTTGATTGCGAAATGAAAATCGAATTTCAAAATACAACCACTTTAAACTGCATTTTCTTTGTTTTCAGAAAAACGAATTCATATGAGTTTAGTAAATTTTTATTTTTCAACTAATATGAAATTGAAAATTCTTTTCACATTTATCTGTAAAATGGACCCAAGTGCAAATCAGATAACAATTAATACATTAACAGATGTGCTTACTTCTTGAATTTAACAATCTAATTTATTATGCACACATGACAGGTCCTGATTGGCTAACTATGTCAGGAGGATTATCAGATATATTGTAAATAATTAAATAAAAAAAACCAAGTAATCAGTAATTTACTATATTAATCACTATTTGCATATTTATTTGGTAATAGATGAGTGAATTAAGTGCAATTCGTGCGGATTTAAAATCAATGGGACGAATCAATGTTTTTGTCAATCCTGTAATTCTTTTCTTGTCGTCTTTTTCATCAAATGCTACATTATTACATGAATGAAACATATTTTGTTAATAAAAACGAATTAGATGCTAATCGTGATTAAAAAATAAATAGGAATTGGTACTCAACTAATTTGCATTTCAATCAATAAATTAATTGCTATTCTCACTTATTTGGTTGGTAATGGATAAATAAATTACATTCCAATCAGATACATTTAAAATTAATTGAACATGTCATAATTTCTCAATCCTAGTATTCTCCTTTTGTCAACATTCAATGTTAAATTTACTTGAATAAATTTTTTATTCCGTTGGAGTTGTACCAACGGAATACGCCCATCGATAATTCTGTCGGTAAATTAATATTTAATTTTTAAAAGTAATAAAATAACAAATTGTTGCGAAGTTGTTGTTAGAAATATTGTTCAAAATTCATAAAAATGGATGTGGTATGAAATGTGATTTGAGGCCTAAATATTGAACTATGTGACCGCATAGTTCAATGCTTCATGTGATATCGGGACTGGAGGTCCTTTCTTTGATATAACTATGCGGTCGCATAGGTTTGGCCTATGTGACTGCATAGAACAAAATTCTAGCCGTTTATGATCGTTGGCTTTTGATACATTACATAGAGCAAAATTCTAGCCGTTTATGTTTCCCTTTTTTCTTTTCTATTTTTGGGTATGGAGTTACTTGAATTTAATTAGGTCTAGATGGCAAATTCAAATCTTTTGATACATTACATGAATTAACGGTCGAGTTGATTTTTAATGAATATTAATTTCTCGTTCTCAAACTATATGTAGGTTGATTTTTTGTGCAGATCAGATTAATAATTGAACGAGTTTTGGTTCAAGGGCAAATTGGGATACAATTTGTCCATGTTTGGCTCTCATTAAAATTTTAATACATTTTTTTCCTTTTTCTTTTTAATTACATATTTTTCAATAAAATAATATCACACGTAAATAAAAAAAATTCTTCTTTTTTAACTATATATTCTCCCAAAAATTACAATTTCAAAATACATTATTTCCAAAAATCTCGTTAGAAAGGGGTCAAACAAGGTCTTAAATCTCTAATGGTCTCGTTTCCAAAAAAAAAAAAAAGGGAAACAGAGATATATAGTTTGAATTGAAATCCCAACACAAATGAACTTAGAAATCAACAGAAATGAACTTACACGCGAAGGAAAAAACATAGTGAACAAATTTCACACACAATATGTATATTCAGCTTTGTATTATATTGATGGCTGCCGCCTGCCGAGAGCATTGAGAAGACCGCTATGGCGAAACATAAGCCGTAAAGCCGGTTCCGCGAAATTTTTGCTTAGAGATTTAAATTTATTTTCTCCACCATCTGTGGAGTGAGGTGTGTCTGCCAATCTCCAACACCGCCCTTCTTGAAAAACACATGATTTTCATAATAACGAAATTATGCAATTTTAGTAACCCCAGTCTTGTTAACTGAAGTTGTTCAAGTTGTCAAAACTGCATAATTTAACAGTTTCTTCAACAATCCCATTCTTCTCTTCCTCCACGGAAAATGGATGCCCCAAGTGTTTTGCCATTTTTTTGGCAGAATCTATGGGATTTTTCTTTAGATCTTCATAGGTTAGTATCAGTAGATTCAGTACCTTATCGAGAGACTGCATGCTTGCATTCCAAAAACCAAGCACAGGATCCCAGTATGGTCCAAACTGATAGACCCCTTCACAGAACATTTTAAAACATTCTTCTATAGTAAGTTGTGGTAGTTCTTTGGACCTTATCTTCTGCATGTGATACCAGCTCGAAACAAACACGTCCTTCGGGTCCCGGACCACGTAAACTATACGGCAGGCCGAGTCCGAAGACCGAACGGATTCGGGTAAATGTGGATAAGGGGTGTGAATGGAGAAAAGTCTAGGTGAAGAGGAAATCTCAAGCTGATCTTTGTTTTCATGGTCTTGGAGAGAGAAAATTTCCAAAAATGGAAACAATGCTTGTGGATTTTTGGTAAGCAAAGGGTGGTCGGAGAAATCAAATCGGTTTCGATTCACAATTGTGAAAGCAAGGGCTTTCAACCATGTTGTACCACATTTAGGGAAAGTAGCCAAGAAAATAACAGTGGGACGAGCTACGAAATGATCTCGTGCCAACATGACTTAGAATTGAACCAAGTGTCATGGTACTTGACAAGATTTTCATTAACCCACCCCTTTTGTTTAGGAAGAGTTGCGATTATTACCTCGTACTCATCAGTTGTTTCCTTTTTGAGATGTTTAGGGTTTTTGGATGATGAAGAACTATTGATTAAAATGGAGGATGCCATTCAAGAGAGATTGGCCTATTTTCTTCTTCTGGATTTAGTGCAAACTACCTACTTATGATAATGGTTGGAAACCTTTTATGTATATGTAATTTATGTGCGTGCACAAAATTTGTTCACAATTGTTTAGAAAACACTCAAATCATACACTTAGCCCCCTATTTGGTGGAGATTAAAATCAAATTATTAGTAAATTTTGATAAAAATTGATGAGATATTTGATTGAAAAATTGTGGATCCTGTAAAATGTATGGTTAAAATTAGTTGTTGTCTTTGACTGAATTTTAATTTTCGCTGTTTGATGTGGATTAAAATCAAAATTTTAGAATATTTTAATAAAAGTTAATGATACGTGTGGTTGAAAATTTGTAGATCCCATGAAATGTATAGTTAGATTTGTATTTCTTTGCAATTCTAGCAAAATAAGTAGTTGCAGTTCTACCTAAATAAGGACTCGACACCTCTCATGCACGAGTATTTTCACCTTTTAATCTTGGCGGATAACTTTTTGATGCCTCGACACATTTAATCAATGGAAAGATGCTATTTCATTTTAAATAAATTAGAAGTTGCAATTAGTACTCTGTAAGTGATATCAAACATGAAATATCATATTTTCATATGTACCCAAGTGTTAAAAATTTAGTAAAGAATAGCCAAATGAGGACAATAAATATCAACTTTTCATACACTTTATTTTTCAAACCAATAGAGAGTTATTAAAATATTTGTCTTCGTTTTATTTCAACTTCTTTTCCTATGTAATTTTGAGTTAGGTTCATCCCATAATTATCCAACATGTTTCTTTCAAGGATACATATCTTTTAGTGAATAATTTGAATGAGTGATATTTTATTGATTTAAATATTAATGGAGAACCAAATACAATTAAACTATTATAAGACTATGTTTGAATCTCAAAATGAGAATGAAATTTTTGGAATAGTAATTGATGAGAAAATGTGTGGTGGAAAAGTGATGAAAAGTTTTAAATATGTATGTAATATTATTTTATTTGGAGAATGTGTGATTGAAATGAAGAAAAAAAAAATAAGAATGAGAACGAAATTAAAATGGATGTCAAACAGGGGCTAAGTGACCAAGTCCACGGTGCCTTCAATGCATGAAAGCATGCGAATGCATGTATGACAAAAATAATTTTTAATTAATGAAATAACCGACAAGTTCTTAATTAATGATTTGATATATTTTGATAGACTGTTGATTCCTTTGTTTTCTTCTTCTTCTTCGATTTAATACAAAATTAAACCTTAAATATATTGGGCTATTTTTCAGCTGCTGTCTGAATTAAGAATATATTAAGATACTTGTTTGTATAGCCTGCCATCTCTATTTTTCAGTTTTTGTGTTTAAATAATAGCATGTTATAAATAGTTTAAATGATAATTAGATTGCAATTTGTAGAGGATAAGTGATACCGCTTAAAAATCTCTCGAAATATATAGATTAATATTGACTTGAGTGCTTATAAATCGTTTATAAACATGAGCCCAACTAAATTGTCTCTCTCCTCAAACAAGATAAGCTTTTAGTATTAAGTGGTTAACATGTTAAAAAACTTGAATTGTCGACACTCTATTCTGAAAAAAATAATTATCACGTATCAAGTTTTGGGTCGATAAAATTATCAATCCGGCTTGTAGTAGGTGACAATGCTGAAATAAATAATTTTCTTTTTTAATTTAATCTTTCTAGACTATGGAGGTGGTTGACATTTTCTTAATTAAGAAGAGAGGCCTGACCTAAAAAAAAGGCATCATTTGGATTCTTAAGTCAATCATGATACAATTACAGTACTACTAAAACAATTGATTGTCTTTTTCTCCCCTATAAAAAGAATTTATTAAACAAAGTTGGTAATACCTTGCCACCCCCACCCCCACCCTTTTGATGATTAAACATTATCTAAAGCTAAGAGAAATTTTTAGACCTCCACTTAGTGAGGAAGTTTGACAATACCCTTACCATGTTAAAATGGGAGGGACGTGCCTTCATATAGAAAATAATTACGAAAATAATACTTTCACTACAATAAAACGATGAAAGATTTTTATTCAAAAAAATAACTACGAAAGTCGAAAAAACTATTTTTACTACAATGAAACGATGAAAACTTTTTATACAGAAAATAGCTATGGAAGTACTACTTTTACTGCAATAAAATAATGAAAGCTTATAGAAGACACAAAAAATAAAATTTCTATCCTCTACACACTATCATATAACTAAGAAATACGTCGAGTTATTGTTTATTGCTATATTAAACAATATAATATATTTATGTCTTTTGGCATCGTTGAGTAGACTTGGTAAGTCCCTATAAAGACGAGCATGTTTGAGTCTCATTATAATAAAAAAATACATTTTGGAATAGTAAATTAATGGAGTATGTGGTTAAAAAATGAGAAAAAAATTTGGTTTGCGTGTATTATTATTTTATTGAAAAACGTGTAGTTGAAAAGAAGAGAAAAAAAAAAAGGTATTTTGAAAATAATAGGAATAAAACAAAATGTGAATCTGAAAATAGTGCAACCAATCTCCTATGTGTAGGCATCTTTCTTGAATTAATATTATATGTACAAGTAAATCTGAAAGTAAATCTGAAAATTATATTTGAACGATCTCTGTTGACGTTGAAAATTGTAAGGATTATCTTTGAGCCAACTTTATAGTAGAAAAGTGTGTTTTTTTATTAACAATAACTTTTAAATACAAGCATTTAATCGCTCTACCAAGAGGAGAAGTGAGAATGATAGTGTTTGTTCGAAGTTAGTGGGGCTTTGCCTTTGAAGGGCACCCTTTTTTTCTCTATTTATAGGGAGGAAGGGCTTCTTATTGTTAGACTCATGTCTTGTCAATCAAATCAGCTACAGTGCCGATTTTGGAAGGTGAGTCAATGATCTTATCCTTGATTGGTTGATGAGGTCGATCGGCTCTTATCAGATCATCATGGTGTCGACCTTGTTGTGTTACCAGAGAATGATGAGCTGATTATGGATAAAAAGTTATAACAGATGATTAGTGGAATAGGAAGATGCACGTGCAAAGACTAGTATACATAAAAGATTCTCTGTTTCCATTTTAATTGGAAATCAAACAAATTAAAAATGTAGAGATGCACAATCATGGAACAGAGCTAGTTGAGTTAGGATCCTAAAAAGTTTAGAATGGGTCATCAGTTCAGCCCAAAACAAGATGGCCTATTTCAAAGGAGGCTTAACCCAGTCTAGGCCTACAACCCAAATTTGAGGAGTTTGTTGTAGTTTGAGCTCCATTTTTTAGAATATATTTTGTAAAAAGTGATTATTTTAGAATATTAGTTAAGAAATAGAAAAAAATTGAGTTTAGTTGCTAAATTATTTTATTCGAAGAATATGTGATTGAAAAATGAGTTTGATGAAAAATGAATATACTGTTGTTTGATACACGCGTCCAAATTGCCGAGGGAGGGAGGCTTGATATAGCAGCATGAAACCAGATTTAACAATGTGCATGTGTTGTATTTCGGCCAAGCTAATATGTTGGGATGTGTGCGAGGTTGTGTTTCAAGATGGTGAATTGTGTTTGGCAAAAAATGTTTAAGAACAGTGAAGTCGCCCCAACGCTTGGAATAGTTTGTGGCGATTTTGTTTTTATTTAATTTTTCACAATAGTTTTAAATAGTTGAAAATGAAGTGTAAATGTGAGATTTTAGGCATAACGATAAAGACACAAATTTTGTATAATGATCTATTGAAAATCGTCTAGAGGTGCAAGAGGACTAGGAAACACGAATCTTGATAAACTAGATCAAAGGTCCACGATCTTGAAGATTCAACATGCCAAATGGTGAATGATGACTCTTATTAAATTACCAATTCTGAAGACTCGAACCATCGCTGGGCCGTAATTCGTACTCTTACTACAATAAAGTTTACTTTTTAAAGCATGCATTGTATGCTGTAAAAAGTTCTTCATGGCAGCTGAACGCTGTATAAAGTAATGCTGTAAAAAAGCGACTTACTTTTTACGATGTGCAAAGTAAGCTGTAATTACTTTTTACGGTGTTCTTGTGCACGCCATATAAAGAACACCTTTTACGGATTGAAAGCATGTCGTAAAAAAGGCCGTTATTACTTTTTATGACGTTCATGTGCAAGCTATCTGGAGGGAGTGATATGATGAGAAACTTCTGAGTCGACTATCAAGTTCCCATTGGAGGGAGTGTACTATGGGGTGTCTTTGACACTAGATTTGGATTGATGGAGGTGAGGAAAATATTTGTTGCCGCATTGGTCTCGCTAGATCTTTTCCATGTGGGCTTCTCGAATCGCCATATTGGAGGTTGGATTTAAGAGCATAGACAATATTTTCATATAAAAGAGCGAAAACAATGACAAACACACCAATCAAAGCCTTGTTAATTCCAATGAAATAACAAGAATCCACTAACTAAAACTCATTGATTCAATTGAAAATCGAGGTCTCGTTGATTCTACAAGGATGTCGAGGATTAAGAATCAAAATTCAGTTATTTGCGTGTCTATTTGTTTGTTTCAAGAAATCTATCGTTCTATTTTGATTCTTTCTTTTTTTTTTCTTGTTTCTTTTTCGATTGTATTAGGTTTTTAGTATTGACGACTATGTGGACAAAATGATCAATGTGTAATATGTTGTAAAAGTCAAGGACCTATGGTGTAATTTGTATAAATTGGGTTATGAGGTCTAAGGTTCAAGCATGGAAAGAGGAGAAATACGTTGCCGTATTATCGTTGGTCTATTGTCTGGACACTGCTCTAGCGATCAAAACAGAATGGTTGTCGCTCCCCCGTAGAGGTGGCAAACGAGCCGAAAGGCTCGTCAGCTTGTCAAAACACGGCTCGTCTAGCCCGAGCCGGGCGGGCGGCTTGCTTGGCTCGTCAAAAAACGAGCGGCTCGTGGGCTCAAAGGTTAATTTTTTAAAGAAATAGGTTTATCTTAATAGTTAAAAAAAAAAATTCGAGCTCGCGAGCTAAAGCTCGACTCGTTGAGCCGAGCTTGTGGGTATATGGGCCGAGCCGGCTCTGCTCGGCCCATTGCCACCACTATTGGTATGCAGTACTCGATAAGAGTGAATAGTCATTTTAAATCATTTTCTTCTTCGATTCTCTTTAGTGCAATTCAATACTCTTTACCAAGCATGCCATTAGCCATTAGTGTCTAAAGAAGCGCAGAGATGTGAAAATATCCAAACTCTAGAACCAAGTAGGAAGAAAATTGTTTTATTTATTTTCAGAAGCTAGCAAACAATGAGAATAAAATATTTTCTTTTACCACACTACTCACCAGTCGACAAAGTACAAAATGTTGAATATTCCACAGAGTACTCCATATCATAATAAAAGGCGGCTGGTTGAATAGTGTTCGGTTTTTCACACAGCTGCAATATTAACAAGATCACAATCAATTTAGGAGCCAAAAAGATGCAAATATCAATCGAAGTTGTAAAATAAACCCATGATGTCTAATACTAAAAGTATTTTAGCACATAAATGAGGCAGAACAAGCATAAGTATGAACTTCTCAGAATGAAGCATACCACAGGTGGTATTTTTACAATGTTGACTTTCGAAATTATACAATCTAATATGTTGTCGTTCATTAAGGTGGAGTAGAATAAGCGCTTCTTGTCATGAAAAGAAGCAGCATCTTTCATAACCTGAAGAGTCCAATATAAATAGAAAGGCAGAATATGAGATATGAAATAGAATAAAATATCAGATCAACAGTAAGTCAAGAATTATACCGACCGTATCTTCAGCTCTGAAAAACCATTGAACTCTAAAGTAATCTTCTCCCTCCGTTGTCTTGAAAAATTCCAAGACTTTCCCAACATGTTTTTTATTTCCTTCACCCTGAAGGAATTGCTTAGGATGTCAAAGTTGTGTTGTTAAGACATAGCCAGATGAATGATAGTTAAATGTCATTAGCTGGTACAGAAATATCAACAAAATGAATCAGTCCAGACATCGAATTCCACTAAGTACGGTAATTTTATCGAGCAACCAGCATGAGAAAGTCAAGAACCGAATCCAAAGTACCAGCACCCCGAGAAAACATAGAAAATGGTAGAAACTAAAATATGAGTACAAAAATTGATTTAATTTTCTTGACAGTGCCTTTGTAGTACACAATTCTCTTATTATGATTCGATTGTAGAAGACAGGAACTTGATTCCCATACTACAAATTACCTGATTGAGGCTTGTAAACTTGAATGAACTTAGAGATGATTCATTAGGATTTGTGGATAAGATATGTGTAATGGATGACAAAATCCACAAGGTACTGTTTGTTACATGACAACATGGCTCAAAACTATGATTCATAGGTAAAAGTTAAAAAGTACAAGAGAGAAGAAAAATGAGAAAAAAAGTACAAGACAAAGCAAACTAGGGCCTCATATCAAGAAACATAAAAATCTAAGACAACTTACCTTCATATATGCGCAATCTCCAATGTTAAGAACACAACTATCAACTTTGGCTTGAGCATAATGGCACTGTACATTCAATATAATTTCATCTTCTTCACCGCTACTGCAGTAATAGATATTCACAAATAAAGAGCAACTACATACAGAAAACATGAAAACACCGAATGCAAATGATTGAGACACCACCAAAAAGAAATGTTTGTAATATTCACTCACTTCAATTTCCCACTTCGATCCTTTCTTTGGTTCTGCAAAGTCCATAATCAATCATGATCAGAATAGAAACTACCAATTGCATAAGAAATATGCAGTGCAACAACAGTGTGAGAAATAAAATAAATAAATTTTAATTCGTTAAATAAGCATTACAAAGCATCATCTATCAGATAGTTCATACTAAACATCCCTTCGGACAAATTGTTGAGAAATGTAAAGAAAAATTCTATGATCAAATTGGATCGAGTAACTAGAAATTGGGGAAATGTAAAGATAAAAATTAGAGCATGTAAATACTTTAATATTTAAAGTTGTAACTCTCTATCAAGAAGAATGATAAACCACATGCAAAGCTCAAAAAATAATAAACATCAGGACTTCAACAGGCTTATTATGCAGTAAAAAAGCATGGTGGTCATCTGCAAGCTAAAACAGGAAAAATAAAATAAAATCAGAAGCAATCAAAAGAAACCAAATCAAGCTATTTCATCCATTGAAATCGTCAAAATGATTGTGATCCTTAAGTGCATTAAGTGTTCTGTAGGAAATAATGCACTTCCCAGAATTGCAACTTAATTTCTAGAAACTATATTTCAATTTTGAGGTTTCAATATGCAATATTATAAGTATTTGAGTCCTATTTGATTTCATCAATGTGTCCAGGTGATCTATAACCGCCCTTGCTTAGATTTTCTTCAATGCACCACCTCTATCTCTACTCTAAAGGGGCTTACGCACTTTGATTCACTGTTGTATGGGTATGCATCAAAATATAATTTTTCAATGTACTATTTACCGTTCATCGCATTTCTATGAGTAGGAAAGCAAGTCAAGTATGACTTACTGCATGTCAACATCCATGCCAAATGCCTCATAAGAAACTCAGTATATCAACAAAAAATTTTGCACTATAAAAAAATTCTTTCAAGAGTTCTGTGTTGGCTCTGTGCAGCAGCGACTGTATGTGATGCTAAAGAACAATGATTCAAAACATCACCACAATAAAGAGAATTATCACGATCAGAACTCTCAACGAAATGCAATGTGCATTAATAACAAATCCGAGCAAAATCTCAACCGCAAAGGGATAATCACCTTTAAGTTATATCGCCATGCCCATTTCTTCCGAGCTTCTTCTTCTGGAATTGGCTCCCCTATAAAACAACACGCAGTTTTTTTTTGTTTTTCTCGTTTTTTTTCTGATTCCATATCTTTTTTAACAGAACCTTCATTCTTCGAAGGACACCCTTCCATTCGAGGAGTTTTTCTCTCAACACTTCCTTCCACATTTACTTTAAAGTCAATTTTCCTAGACCTTAAGCACTTCTCACCTCTTACCTCTGAATCACATTTTCCCAAATCCCGTTTTTCTAAAACCTGAGGCAATTCATCCAAAGTACACTCTACTTTTGGAGACCTTATGCACTTATCAACCAACATAGCATCACAAATGCTTTTTTTCGAAGCACTTTTCTCCGACCCTTCTTTCTCAATTCCCACGTGCATTTTTACAGTTCTTGATCTTAAGCTCTTCTCCAGTGAAGGCGTCTCAGGCTTCAGATTTTCATTTTCGGCCTCAATTGACCTCGGAAACCTGCTAGAGCTACTGTCGAGACCTATAGTTTTCAAAGCTTTGGGTATTTTAACCAAATCTAACTCAATTATTCGAGATCTTAAGCATTTCAAATTTACACTTTTCTCTACCCTTTCTTTCTTATTACTTACATGCATTACTACAGTTCTTGATCTTATGCACCTAGCGCTCAAAAAACCCCTTGAATTTACATCTTTACCCCCACGTCTCAACCTCGGAAAACTTAAACTTTTATCATTCAAACACACCTTTACTTTCTTTGAAGCTTCTTCCTCCTCAAAACCTCTCCGTTTCTTCAACCACGCTTCCACCGGAGCTGATGATGATAATGATGCAGAAAGCCTTGGAGACCTTCTTTCTTGAACAGAAAAGGCAAATGCAGGGAACCCTTTTGACTTCCGCCGGCTGCTGCTCGCCAGAGATGGCGTTTTGCACTTATTGGTGGTGAATCGTGGCGAACGCCTTACGCAAGAATGGAGGTAGACTTTCAAAGGAACTGGCTCCACCTCCTCCGCATACAATGACAGAGCCAATTCATCAGCATTGCCTGCATTAGCACTTGATGAAATCTTCTTCTTGCTTTTCATTGAAAAACTGCAGGTTTGGACTTCGGATTTGAACCAGATATTAAACTCAATTTCAAGAATTTCTTCAAGGATTGAATTTCTCAGTCGGTTGCGTGGAGAAGGTGACTGGCGAGGGAATCTATGAAGATGGGAGAAAACGCAGAAAAAGGCAAGAGAACCTGACCGAGTGGCTGACTGACTGACTAACCAAGCGTGTTCAATGCGCATTCATTAGCATAAATGCACAGGTTGACCAATTTTAGCCGGTTGAAATTCTCATTTTCATTATTCTACTCATTTTTAATCAAATATTTTTTAATAAAATAATATTACACGTAAATTAAAAAATTTTCTTTATTTTTTTAACTACACTTACTATATCAAAATACTATTCCAAAATAAACGAGGGGTAAATCATAGTTATATATAAGCATATGTTTGGTATACATTAAAATTTTTATTTTTATTTTTCTACTCATTTTCAACCACACATTCTTCAATAAAATAATATTTTTCATCACATCAATAACTTTTCCTTCTTTTTCAACCACATATTCTTCATCAATCTACTATTTCGAAATACATTCTTCCAAAATAATATGTTTCATACACATCCTTAATTGTGTTGCAATAGTCCTTAGCCCCTATTTGTGCAATTGTGCTACTTTATTTCACATAATATTAATATTTTAAAAAATATTTAATTTAAAAAAAGAATTTTTTTAAATTTATGTATAATATTATTTTATTGAAGAATGTGTAATCGATGAAAAAAGAGAAAAATAAATTTTAATTAAGGCCAAACATGAGCTTAAGCACAAAAAGAGTTGGTTGCATGAGTCAAGGGTAACATTTAAGGATTTTTCATCTTGTACATAAAAAATGCATATAATAAATTACATAATATGACGTATAGGGAAAAAATAGATGAAAAAGTTAATTATATTTTAAATTGACAAATGATAGAATACTATGTAGCATTGTGTAATTTATTAAGTAAATTTTGAGGTACATGTAGCAATATCCAACATTTATAAGACACAAAACAAGTTGAAATGTATAAAAAGAAAGAAAAATAAATTTTAATTTAATGGAGGTCAAACAGGAGCCTAAAAACAAAAAGAGTTGGTTGCATGAGTCAAGGGTAACATTTATGGATTTTTCATCTTGTAAATAAAAAATTACACATAATATGATATGGAAGGAAAAATAGATGAAAATGTTAATTATATTTTAAATTGACAAATGGAAGAGTACTATGTGATATTATGTAATTTATTATTTAAATTTTGATGTGCATATAGCAATATCCAACATTTATAGGACACAAAATGAGTTGAATTAATTTGATGAATCATACTTGGTGTAAGATCATGGATGACAATCTTATTGACAACATGTCACATGACAAATGTTATTAAATAATTTGAAGAATAACTTGTTTCTGCAACCAACAATTTTTTGACAACTCATATTATCAACAACGATTGTCATTCATCGTTGTATAAATAAATTAATCCTAATTTGATAGATTGGTTGTGCTTTGGATCGACTCTTATCAAGTAATCAGGTATACTTTTGAGAAAAAAATTGTACAAGTAATCAGACGACCAACACGATCGTACATACTTGTCACAGTTAAAGCGTTTAGTACAAGGCAAGGTGGACTTCTAGTAAATTATTTTAAGTCTTTTAGTATATTAGTTATAATCAAAATTTTATTGCACATTATTTCAAAATTTATACAAGTGTTATGGAGAGATGCACGAGCCATTAGGGCATTTCCAATGGTTTGAACCAATTTGGTGTAAAAACTACACCAAATTGGTGCAATTTTCATACCAATTTTAATGACAAAATTTTGACTCGATGATATTCCCTTTAGGGATTTATTGCATTATATGAGAAGAGTATCTTATACAACTATGATATCAATCTAAACACCTGTTTGACAACTATTATTTTAAAACTTTTTGATTCGTATACTAATTTTCAATCATACATTTACACAATAAAATATTTTACACATAAACTCAAATTTTATTTTTTTTTTTTTAACTTTTAATCACACATTCTTTAAAAAATCATTATTCAAAACTCCACCTTCTAAAAAATAATGACCATCAAATAGGGCTAAATATAGTAAATGTAATCAACATAAATATGATATATACAATCGTATACATAATTATGTTAAATCATATTCTTCATCAATCTCTATGATCTCTATCGATCTCATTGATATTAAGGTGACCTCTCTAATGATATACCAAACGAATGGTATTCTTCACTTCTTTACTATTTATTTTCCAACAATTAATTTATTTAAAATTTTATTTAATTACAAATTATATAAATACTAAAATTATTAAGTAGTTAAAAAATATATATTATTGCATTTATTAATAAATTAAGAAAAAATGCATTAAATTGAATACCACAATTAAGAGAATCATATCGAACGCACAAAAAAAAGTTACATATAATAAAATCACAACTAGTTTTGTCATTTATTTCTCTAAATTAGTATATTTATCTCACAAATGATCAATTAATGCATTTCGAAATGCAATGTGCATTTTGAGTTTTAATGAGCAATTTTAATTTAACTTATTCAATAGTCATTACTTGATTAGAATTTACAAATAAATGTTAATTAAAAATAAAAAAATCACATTAAAAGAAATATAAATAAATTTAAATCATTAAATACTAAAAGGATAAAAATGATATAGAAAGAATTACAATTTATTGTAATATAAAATGAAAAGCAAAATGGGAATAATAAATTTCACAAAATTTTACACTAAATGTAGTCAATACATAAGAAACTTAATTAAGATTTTTTTTCTCTCTCTTTATTTTATCAAGTTGGAGGACCATCATACACTTTTGTGGAATACCAACTTTCCTTTTCTGAATAGTTGGAGGAGCTTCTTGTCATTTTGTATAACTTAAGGACAAAATTGATCCTTCGCAATAGTTCGAGGTCCAACTTGGATTTTGTGATTATGTTTAGTACCAACACGCTCCTTTAGAATAGTTGGATGACCAACTCAATTCTTCTAAATACTTGAAGAACTAAGTTGAGCATTTATATAGTTGGAGGGGCAACTTGTGCTTTCTCAATAATGTGTAGACCAACTTCTACGTTATGAGTAATAGTTGGAGGACTAATCGAGTTCTATGTATTGGATCATCAACTTTTGATTTGTTCATCGGGGAACAACGTGTGTTTTCTGCAAAGATGGAAGAGTAACTTGTATGTTTCAAATATTTAAAGGATTGAAGGACCAACATGTGCTGTTAGTTGTTGTTGGAGCACCAACTTACTCTTTTTGTGTTGTTGCACATGAAACAATAGGTTAGGGCACTAAATGAAAGGCTATACAGCACAAAATACCCATACCTATTGGCATGCTGCGGAATATCTTTCGCTTTTTGAAAATAGAACAAAACGTTCATACTCGAAACCTTTAGCACTGCCGTCCATTTTCTCAATAAAAAATTGAGAAATAATGAATATATCCTTCCAATTAAAAAAAACAAAATGGAAAGAAAATATAGTACTAATTACAACCATGATCCCAAAATTTTCAAAAAATTACAAATAAATAATTAAAATATCAAACCTAAAAAAAAAAATCACTCTCTTCCTCTTTCACCACCACCACCACCACTGTAAGCCATCGCCTAACTGCCCAACCCTACCAGTCATCTGCCCGCCCCCATCATTCCCACTCCCACTCTCTCTCCAACTCAAACATCCACAATATGCCTTCCACTTTCATCATTCACCCGTTATCCCCGCCCCACCACCACCACTCCTACTGCCTATAAACATAGAACCTCATCATTCACCTGCCACCGTTACTTATAAACACCCAACCCCCAGCTTAATGTTTCGAAATTCTATCCCTTGGTCTTGAAGTAGTCTCCAGCAACACCCCAATCAATGCCTCATCCATTGAAGGATAACATGTGTACGATTGTTGTAACCTCAAAATCCTTTAGCCCTAGTTTCCTTCAAAATAGTGGACTTCTCAGCCATAGAGAGGTGATATTTCGTGATTTCTCTGAACTTGGACACACCTGCAGAAGGTTTGCTATGAGGTCTCCATAGTGGGCTCCATCGTCGAAAAAGATGGTTTCTTCGGTAGCTTTTTTGGAGGAGTTGGTGGTGGAGGAAACGTGGAGTCTAATGATAGGTCGTACGGATTTGGAGATAGGTTTTGTGAACGGTAGCTTGATATTTGGGTGGAGAGACTGGTGGTAGGTGATGGCGGCGGCGGAAGGAGAAGAAGAGGAAGAGGAAGAGGAAGTGAATTTTTTATTTTATTTTTTTTAGTTTTGATATTTTAATTATTTATTTGGGGTTCATTTGTAATTTTTTAAAAATTTTGGGACCAATTAGTTCTTTATTTATTTTATTTTTATTTTATTTAAATAGAGGTACATTCACCATTTCATTTTTTTTTTTACCGAAAAAAGGGACGATAGTAGGGTATTCCACGTTGAAGGTTTCAAACAGGGAAGTTTTGTACTATTTTCAAAAGGTTGGGAATTTTCCACAGCATGCCCAATAGGTATAGAATTTTGTGCTATTTAGTCTAAATGAAACTTACATTTACTTAAGGTCCTGTTTATCAACTATTATTTCAAAACATTATAGTGTTTGCTACAATAAGATTCTTCATCACACATTCACCCAATAAAATATTTCATACACAAACCAATAAAATTATTTTGAATTTCAACCACAGATTCTCCAAAAAATATTATTCATTACTCCATTTTTTATATAATAATGGGAGACAAACATACACTAACATTGACGTCCAAGTTTAACAATGTTGCAATGACTCAACTACCACATAAATCGATAATCATCTAAACTCTATATATAAATAGCCTAATGTAAAAATTATAAGCATCTTTGAGAGTGTTTAATTAAACTTAAGTGACTATAAACTTTGGATCCTACTGAATTTGTACCTAATAAGTGACTAATAATTGTAGATTCTACAGTGTAAATAAATATTTAAAAGTATACTTAACTAACTTAAATTATACGTAAAATTTTACCAAACATGTGCATATGCCTTTTTTGGAGTGGTTAAATTATAAATTAAATAGTAGATCACATGGTATATGTGGATAAAAAATAAAAAGTAAATGTGATCCATTATATGTGGATAAAAAGTATTTGATGTTCTGATTTTTGAATAGTTTTTTTTTAGAATGTGTGATTGAAAAATAAAAAAAATAAATTTGATTTATGCGTAATATTATTTTATTGGAGAATGTGTAGTTAAAAAAAAGAGAGAAAAAATATATTATAAATTTAATGATGATCAAACAAGGACTAATTGATAGATAACCTTTAAAAGTAAAATAATATGTCATTGTTTGATCCACATTCTTAAAAAAAATTATTCTTTCAAAACTCATTTTCAATCACAAATTTTTAATAAAATAATATTACACGCAAATTAAATTTTTTTCCTTATTTTAAACATATATTTTTCATCACATCACAGCACATCATAAAATGCATTTTTTTATTAATAATGTGCATCAAACACCCCCTAAATAAGTCAAGTTTAAGATGTCGTTTCATTTGTGATGTTATAGCACTATTGATATTAGTATTATTCTTTTTTCTTATATTTTTATTAAATTAGAAAACGCTTTTTTGGACTAACTAACTATGAAAATTAAAATTTAGAAATGCATAATTTTTTATTTGTTAAATAATTTATAAACCCACAAATTAAAACCTTTTGGAGGGTAAAAATGGAATATGCTAATCAGTTCAGGGGGGTAAATGGTAATATAATTAACTTCCGGACTTGTCAGGAAAAAGGAAGCAGAAAACTACAAAATAGCCAAATGGTTCGTACATTCAAAAAATAGGTAGCAAAACGCGCCATTGGACAACAGTAACATTGTACACTCTCTTTCTTTATGCAACTCTTTCTCGAAATAAAAGAACCCCTCTCTCTGTGTGTGACCGTGGGGGTTAACTCTGATAGAAATGGGGGAAAATGGTAGAGGAAGCAGAGTATGTATGCAGAGAAACAATGAGTCAAGGTGTGTTTGTGTGTACATATGTATGTATATGAGTGTGTATCTGTGTTGATTATTTCTTCTTGAGTAAGTTTCAAAGTTGCTAAATTTTAGTTTTAAGTATCTTTTTGATTGGATAAATTATTCATTTCTTGTAGAAAGAGACTCATTTTAAGACTTGTAAGTGAATGTTTTAAGCCAAAGTACTGTGTGTTTAGTTTTTATTCTAAGTTTTTCTTGGTTCTTAAATATTGGTTCTATTAAAACGCTACTGCAAGATTAGTTAAAGCACAATGTACCCTTTTTTCCCTCATAGCAACAAAAATAAAGCATTGTTGTTCATTTTTCCCTGTTTTCAGTCATATGTCTGTGTATAGGCTGCTTGTTTGGTGAAAAAACATAGAAATGCACTATTTATATGGGTATTTTTTTTTTTTTCACACCATTGACTATGCAAGAAAAATCGCTATTGTTAAAAAGTTATCGAACTGAATAAGTTTATGCTCGTACTCACTCGTGTAGCAGCTTAGTTCTTTAAAACAAGTTTTATCCTAGAAGCAATAGTTTGTAGTACAAAATATGGTAACAAATGCAAGTCTACCATTTCATCAATTAGATGGATGTATTTTCATCCAGTTACTTGCTCATTGTCTTGGAAATTACAATGAGTATGCAGATTATAGTAATCCTATCCCTTAATGTTATTGTTTTTACTTCATTACTTGTCTATTTCATCAACTTCCAGGGATTTTGGAGAAAGTAGTAGAAAAACCCGGCCATGCCAGGATTTTCGTCCCATGAAGCACTTGAAATATGGACAAGGAGAAAATGCAAGTCTTTGTGCTATTGGGCTCGAGAAACAAGAACAAGAAATCAGTCATAAAAGATCAGGTAATTCAGCTGTTCAGCCTTTAATTAGTATTTTTAAATGTCTACGTCCATGCGCTAAGAGATATATAAGCATTCAATTTGAACCAATGCCATAATTATAGCTAGTCGCATTTGAAACGTGAGATTTGAGGTTTTTTCTGTATTTTCTGGTTTCAGTTGTTGTTCAAGAAAGAAGTCTTCTCATTTGCATTTTCAAGCTAACACAAAGTTCATTATAAGGCAGTTTCTCAGTCTTGAATTCCATGAGTATATTTCTCTATTTATTTATTGGAAAACGATGATTTTACTGCATTTACATTAGGTGAGGTTCAGGGAGGAACTGGTTGCAAAGAAAAGAGAAGCCGTTGTCTGCACTTACCTGAAGGTGCAAGTAGTGGTTCGAAGCACTCAGTTCTTCGTCCTCAATCAATAAAGATTCAGTATGATATATTTGAAGAAAAGATTTCTTCTACATCAACAAAATCAGATTCTGCAGCTATCTAACATGGCCGTTATCTAGTTGCATGAGATCTTCTAGCAAATTTATGAATAAATTGAACCGAGTGGAGAAGGATATAGAATGAAACTTAGTTTGTCATTTTCAATCCTGTTTTTCTCCTAAATTTTTCTTCAATGCTGTTCTCTCACGTTTGTATCTAAATTGACAGTGCGTTGTTCAAGAGATTTGGGACAAGTAAGAAAAAGAAACTTCAAGGAACATAACGAACCTCATTGCTCAACAGTGTGCCCTCCCAACTACCTGATTGAAGGTACCGTTGTAGGGAAAAAGTTGAAGCTGAAAATGGAGCTTAAAACTCGTGATTTGAGTAGAACAACAGCTGTTCTGCCTCTTGGAAATGTTTCACCCAATTTGAATGCTGATTTTGAAGACCAGAGTGTAGACAAATTCAAAATGAAAACAGAGGATTCTTTGGGGTTTGGGGCCGGTGAGATACATCACCGCAATGGAATGGAAACAGCGTTGATAGATGTGCATTTGACTGTTCAAACAAGTTATCGAGCAGAGCACGTCCCATTTGTCTGTCTAGTGAGTAAACTAAACAGGAAGTCAATCCTGGGGCATCCAGTCGAAATAGAAGAGATAGCTGACAGTTCTCGAACTCGTCCTAGATTTCACCAACTTGGTTGGAAAACTTCCAAAAGAAGTCCCGTAATCTATGTCACAAATTCCTGTGCTTCTTCTACGGCCGTGGACGATCAGGCTTTACGAGGCGCCCTTAGGGAAAATGTTCTTGCCGGTGACCAGAAGTTTCTAAAGAAACCAGGCCAATTCAAGCAAGGCACAGTGCCGCTAAGGAGAACTTGTGTTCCGGTGAAGCATATATTCAGTAAGATACTAATCGCGGTTGGTCGAGTACAAACTTAAGAGGCAGTTGCACCTTATTTACTATATTTGGTTCCACGGGGCCATGAAGTTTGTTGACTACACCTATGGCATATTCAGGAAGGTGGATCAAACAGTTTTAGGCAATATTTCGAAAAAAGAACTATGAGCGGATTGTTTTTGCTTATTTTCTGATGTGTGAATTTTCACTGGTTTCCAAAAGTGTGATTGTGAAGTCAAAGAATTTACGCTTAACCCTTGGCTCTTGTCATATCGCTTGAATTTTGATTGCCTCAAAATCATTGACATTGCTTTTAATAGAACCTGTAAGTTCAGTTTTTAGTTTGGTATTTTATCAAACTCCGCCTGTGCCCACCCCTAAGTATAATAATAGATAGATATCGTTGTATAGAATATAGATACGCTGTATTTTTCTGAATCGCTGACTCTACTCTTTTGGCTAAACATTGCAGGGTTCAAAATACCAAAATCCTTTTTTATTGAAAATACTTTCCACTTATTCTTTAATGAAATATTTACAAGTACAAATGTAGATGGATAATATTGTGCAAGAAAACAGATATACGATGTTGACTCTATGACCATAAAACTTCACGACCCTTAATTAGTTAACCAAAATTATTTTGTCATCAAGTTACCACTGAATTTTTTCCTTTCAATATGATCGTCCAGTTAAATCCCGCTTTATTCCTACAAGCTATAGTGAAATATTTGACATGGCACACATTACTGACATGACATCAACGAGTAATGATATTCAGCACTAGTCTAGACGGCAAACTGTATGATATTAAATGATAAATGCAATTAAATGCAATGCCACATGATTAATTTAATTGAATCTATGAGTCCAAGAGAGTAGAATGTTTAAAAAAAATTATAAAAATGCAGTAAATGAGTTTGGTTGTGCGTATACAGAGACAATTTCATTAGGCATTATATGCAAGTTCCTGTGTCTGTTTTAGGATTTGCTTACATTAAACTTGAAGAATAAAAGATATACAGACACAAAAGAAACCATAAAACATTAATCTCATCAAATGACCTCATTTTATGCTAATCTAGTTAGCGAAGTACCCTTTGATGACGCCACCTCTTGTAAGAGATTCATAGTTGGGATCATAATTGTACGAATACCAAGCTTTCGTCTTTGGATCCCATCGATAGACATTCTCTTCGTCGAATCTCCAGTCACATGACTCGTATGTTTCTTCGCTGCATTATAGTTGTATTTGAAGGCGACAAAGGTTCCCATGTTTTTCGATCAATTGAACATTGTTGCGGAGGGATAGACTTTTCGAACGTGCACCTTGAACTTGAACTTGAACTGATCCCACGGCTTTAGGTGAACAACGTTGAATTCGTCATCAAAGGAGAAGCACCTGATGCTTAGATAATTGGTGTGGTGGTTAGTCAAAACCACGAGTTTTGTCTTCTTGTTCTCCTTCTCGTCCTTGTCTTTGTCTATAGCGTTGGTCGTTGGGACGAGCAAGAGGATTGCGACGAGGAGAAGTGAGGCTGTGGTGATGACACTCGTGGTAGTTACGCGTCTCTCTTGTTCTTTTCTCCGTTCTCCTGCAATACATCAAGTAGGATAAGAGATCGAGTGTAGATTTTATTGTTGATTGTTCATGGATTTTTTTTTGTCAAAATTAATCATCGTTCATGAAAGGCTCTCTTTGAATTATCCGAATCTTCTTGTATATGATATGATACAATATTACAAAATTGCACAATTCAATAACCAACGAGATAACAATTTTATTTGTTAATCATAAACACAAAAAGAAGTAGAATAGGGAAAAGAATGGGATTATTACATACTTGTTTCGCGTGGAAATCGCTAACAATTAAAAGAAGGTTCAGACGATTGTGTAAGAAACGACAACCTCTTGAAACAAAGTCCCAACGAGGGGTGGTTTCTTTATGAAGATTACAAGTTGCAAAAAGCG
>CAIGRN010185625.1:0-21346 GCA_903798345.1 Fraxinus anomala | reverse complement strand
AATACGCAGTTATGTTTACATGTGTACTTGAATTTGAGTATTAGAATTACAATTAAATGCATAAATAAAGATGAATGGTAAACACAATACATGAATTACGGTGAATGTTAATTAATTTAGAATTAATACTAATGAATATATACGTGACAATGAATGCTAAATCATTTATATTAAATGAGTATAATTTAATTTTCAATTAAGCGAAATTGGATGCTAATTAATATATGAACATGAATAATGAACTGTACTCTTGAATATAAAATTCTAATTCATATTAATTAAATGAATGTGCATGTTAATTAATTAAAAATTAATAACTATTTATTACAGTTTGTAAATTAAATAGTTATTAAAAACAAAAATTTAGGTATTATTGAAATAATTGAATTGTAGTATAGCTGTAATCATCTAAAAACTAATTCTCACTTGATGTGATATTTTATATATTATAGATAGATTGATTTTCATTTTTTCAAACTTATAGGAATAGGTGGTAGTGTTGAAAAATCTGTTCATATATATATATATATATATATATAATGCAATATCATTTTTTACTCCTCTGTATTTCCTCGTCTAAAGGTAACTTCGAGTTCATTTCTATCTTCTACACTTTTATCTTATTTTCATATATTTCATAGTGTGTGATTTTAATGTGATTTTAATTTTTCTAATTGTGCTTCTTTATTCAATTGATGTATACAAGGAAAATGAGTAAAAACTACAAAATCATCCGAAATATCTATCCATGCCAAAGTGACTGAACTGCCAAAGTTATTGTGGCTGAAAAGAATTCACCCAAATCGACGAGAAATGGTTCCACCAGATACTTGAAAATGACATTAATAGATACAGAGACATTTTCTTTCTTATATATTTAACCACAAAGCTATATCTTTTTTAATATAGAAAAGTGTTACTATTCCATTTTTTTTAATAAAAAGGGAACAAGGTGCAAGATACAATTTTCGATCCTAACATAGCACCTCTTGAAGATCGATTTATTCTATTGAAAACATATTTGATATCTAATGCAATAGTCAAATACATACCACCACAATTTAAGGAAAGCATAGGTAAATTCCAATGGACAATTTCCGGAACAACCAGAACACAAGAAATTCGAGAAGACCATAGTGCACTACTGTCTTCTACATATGTGTTTACTCCTCTTCATTAGTTGCAGGATTACATGGACACAAACACAGACATTTGTAATTTCTAATGCCTTCATTTACCGATTACTATTTATTGCTTTATATACATACACCTACTAATTACGCATTTATTTCTTTACCAATCTTTTTAGCCATCCTTGGAGCAGCTATTGATATTCGACCAAAAAGATTGATTCAAATACACTTTGGATCGCAATCTTATGTTCAATGTCATTCTTGTCAATGATCAGTTTCTACAATTACTTTTCAAGTTTATAATTATATTTCTAATTACATACAAAAACTATATAGATGTCATAAATTCTAATCTTTTTCCACTGCTTTCAAATAATAGTTTTAACCATGTGAAATTGTTTTGTGGAGAAAGAATATACTGTTATTTCAGATAACTTGACTAAAAAACCAATCATTGTTGAAAAACAATTGAAAGTATCATCTTTCAATAGTAACCTTTACATAAATATATATTCATTCAGTCTTTCCTTACTCATAATTATACAAAATTTTCACTTCATTATTATTATAACAGGTCTTTCAATATCAACAAAGCCCAGTAGCTCTTTCATTATTGATGCTCCTTTCGAACAAGCTAAGTCCTGGTGCTTGCTCTTAAAACTTTTCTTGGAACTTCTTTGCTATAGTTTTACGTCAATAAATGTTAGAGTCAAGTGATTACTTAACAAAACTTAAGTGCTTTCATAAAAATTTTCCTTGTTCAAACATTTCTTGCGTCATTTACTTCATTGTTTCATTTACTGTTTTAATCAATCTAATACAAGGGTCGATACAATTCTTCAAAAGCTGAATGACAAATCTTCAAAAGCTGAATGATGTTGTAGCTAAAAAATATTATTACGAATTGACTTTGTCGAGAGTGTTTGTTCCAAAAAAAGACAAAATCACTCAAATCAGAAATATAGATGGTCTTTTGCTTGTGGTGAGTGCCCTCGTTCTTATATTTAATATTCTTATAGTATATTTTCCTCTTATTCCTTTTCTAACACAATTTTAATTTTGTTACTATAGTAAAACTACTTTTGGTTAAAAGCAAAGACACATATCACACATCATGATCAATCTTTCTGGTATATGTCTTGCAACAACTACAATAAGTCTACATATACGGAGTTCGATGAAATCCATTGTTGCTCATTCTGCCGATATTCTCAAGTTCGTACTATTCCAAGGTCATAATTCTATACACATTAATAGAATTTAATGCAATGTATATTTTTTCCATTTCTTATATCATCTATCAATTCTATATGAATTCTATTTAATGACAGAGCAAGAGCTTCTATCCAATTGCAAGATTCATCAGAATGTATTTATGCTACAATGATAGGAGAACATGCTGAAAAGTTCTTACAATGCTTTACACTCGTGTTAGTGAAAGAAATAACTCAGACACATGTCTTAACCATTTTTTAAATTATTATGTTATTACAATATCAAACATTCATTTAAATTGTTAACATTTATTAACAATACTCTACTGTCCTCTTCTTTCCGCAAACAACTCTTCCAAAATCAGTTCTCCTTTTAGTAAATGAAGAGTTATTTTTCTATGTGAAAGCTGTAAAACAGAAAATGGAGAAGAATACAAGCACGATGTCGTCTTCGTTATAGACCCATCTTCAACAATAGCAAAAAGTCCACATGACAGCGTTGATGAAAGCACGTCCCTAACTCCGTTAGCTAAATCACTGCATTTCACACAAGATGATTGTACTGAATTATCAGCAAAAAGAGAGTTATGTTTTGCTTTCAATCCTTCACATTCTAAAAACAAAGAAGTTGAAGATGAAAGAGACTATAGTGACAAAGGCAAAGCCTTTGCAATGAATAAATCAGTTGATGAAGTTACTGAATGATGAACTATGCATAATGTTAAAGCATGGGATAAACGATCCAACTTCAAGATGGTTTTTGTGAAAGCTGGACATAATTTTTGTTGTTTTTGTTCATTTTGTCATCGGAATGTATGAAGTTTAAAATATCACTTTATCACTGGCGAATTAGTTATTGAACCAAACAATATTTGTAGTTTGGCTCCATAACTGTTGAAAATCCTATGTATTCAGTACATATATATTAAATTGTGTAATGCTTTATGTCCATTTGTCTCATTTTTTACATTGATGATACTAAAATATAACATATTATTCATCTGAATTTTCCTAGTAATACAGCTCTTTGCTATTTTCAGTTAAAACCAATTTTTAATATTGATTTTTAACAAATTTTCAACTAAAATTCACACTTTCACCTACCCACTCAACTACCCACCCAAGCCTTTACACTTTCAACTACCAAAGTTTTTAACCAATTCATTATCACATTTGCTCACCACCATTCACACTGTAAACCAAAACTAAGTTTTTCATCCCTAATTCATTTGCTAAGTTTTCAGCCACCACCGTCGTCGCCACACACCTTTTGGAAAAGGTAACTTATCTCCACTAAAATCTACCGACAAAGGAGACACTGATCGTGTCTTTGTGATGCATGCAGACAGTGGTGCACGGAGACACGGTCATGTCTCCGTGGCGTACAGAACCTTGTGTCTCCGTGGCGCTGTCTCCGTGCCGTGGTGCACGAAGAGATGGCCTCTCTGTGCGCCACTCGTTTCAAACTGAAATTAATTTTTCTTTTAAATTGTGCTATTTTTATAATTTTTACAGCTCTTTGTAATATATACTATATTCAAATCAGTGATTTTCAGTTACAATCACTCAATTTCCAAATTATCGATATGTGAAAGATTTTGTAGACTTTATCAATTTAGATCAACATGCATCTTTATTATGTAGTAATTTTCACGAATTTATATATGGAGTGATTTATAGAGAAGAAGAAGAACAACAGTTTAGTAGTAAATTAATTCACGAATTCATAATGAGACTCGTACATTGTGGCAAAATAATGAAATTTGGGTGAAATTAGATAACCATTTGGCCCGCTTTAGTCTGCAAGAGTTTTATTTTATCACCGGATTACCTTGCCACGAGGTATCCGTTAATCTTGACTTCAATAATAATCAACTTAGACATCAATATTTTCATGATACAAAGAGCATTAGTATAAATATGTTTTTTGAAGCATTTCATCTCTATAAAGATGAAGAGGATAAATTTAAGCTCGAATTGGTGATGTTAGTAGAGTATGTTTTGAAACATACGGGAAAAAGTATTGATTACAAAATACTAGCCATGGTTGAGTAGCTTAACGACTTCCTTCAATACCCATTAGGGCGTAAAGCATATTTTGTTTTGTTAAACTCACCGCGAGAATCCCAACTGGAAAAAGTACACAGACTAAAAGAAAATGAACAAAATAAATGTAAATATGAATTGTATGGATATTCACTAGCATTCCAGGTATATTTTTCTATTCTTTTATTTTTCATTAATCTAAATATAGTTTATATATATCTAATCCTTATAATCTTTATATTCAATTATCTTTCAGTATTGGATATACGAAAATTTTCCATAGATTGGAGAAAAATTTGAACGTTGTAGATACAAAACATTGCAATGTCCAAGAATGCATAGATGGAAGTCGAATAAATTTTGGATGGAGAAAACAGTTAGATAATTTTTGGATAACGAAGAGGTAATTAAATTATTTAATTATATTTGTTTATTACATTCATATTATTATTATTTTTGTCTTTCTCCAACAAATCATTTGAGTATTTTAATTACAGATTCAAGTAATTGAAGTCTTAGAGCCTATTGAGAAATAATTGTAAACGATGTAGTATACAACTTTTTCACTGCCGCTTGATAGCTAACATAATATACTTGATGCCATTTTGAATGGAGATATCAACAATGTAGCACAACAAATCCCAGCTACCATTGAAAACGTGTCTGATCCTATAACATATACTCTGGTTGGAGCTGGAGCTGGCCCAAGTTTTAGCTCTAATTACATGACTAGAGTAAAAATGGAGGAGATGTTTAATGTATATAGGCAGTATGTAGTGTCAGATGTATCAGATTTGTCAAATAATTTGAAAACAAACATTGTTGAAGAATCAAGAAAACAACAGGAAAGCCACTATGAAGCAATTCTTCGCAACCATCAACAATTGTTTGAAGAACGGCAAAAATTGCAGCAAGACCACTTTCAACAACAACAANCTCTTCCTTGACTAGCAGCAGCTCCCGCTAAAGCAGTTGCGAGGATACCAGTTTGATTTCAGTGAGATCTTACATAGATGAAGAAAATAGCAATATGATGAATAAATTATCAAACTGGAAATCAAATATGGAAGCTGTTATAGTTTCTCTCCAACAAGATATTCATATCCATAGGAGTTCAGTTTCAAAGGATGCCTTGACATCTCAACAGATGGAAGATGTTGAAAGGTTAACAAAAAAAAAAAAGGTAAAAGAAAAAAAGTACAATATTCAACGACGGGTTATACTTTGGAAGATTATCTTGCGGAGAGATACGCAATAGTTATAGATTAGATATTAAAGAATCCATCTAGGTAACCAATCTAACTTCAATATTAACATTTTACTTTGATTCATTTAAAACTAATTTCAATTATCTTATGTAGAACATATTGAGACGAAAAAACTGGCAATCTCTACAGTAGAGATAGATTGAAAGTTATAATGGATACAACACAAGATATCAATACTAAGGTTAGTAAAGTTCATTCATCATTCATTATTCATTATAATATATTTCGTTGCATACTTAATATATTTTATTTACACTTATTTATTATATTACTTAATATATTTCATTCACTCTTATTTATTCTATTAGGATCTTGACATGGAGTTACATTTGTTGAGGTGACTTATCAAAGAAGGTTGCACCCTTCTTTCAAAGGAATATACAATTCTAGATTTCGAATTTGAAATCGAATGTACTCGCTAGATGATGATGCAGAGAAACAAACTACAAGGAAGTGCAAGTAAACAACAACCACTGAATGTTATTCTTCTAGAAAAATACGTAAATGACAATTTACTGTCAAGTGGTCGCCCATGGCTAGCATGTAATTATTTATTAATTTCATGTTGGTATCCAGGCAACAATTGGTATCTCTTTCTTGTGAATTTTTGATAATGAAAATTTCAAATATATGATTATAGCCACAGTATTCATACGACACAACATGTCATGGAGCATGCAAATGCAACATTCAATGTGGTCCAATTATTGTTATTGTCAGAGATTTCCGTCAGCCCAGTTATAAGGAAACATAGAACCAAACGGATGGAAGTAGATATCATACCCTACATACCTTGTGCAAATAATGGATGAGCAATACTTACTTTCATTTTGTATTTATATTTGTGACTTATTTAACCTAATATAAAACTTTTTCTTCGATAAGCCCAACTGCAGAATTTTTTTGCTGAAATACATAAAATGCTTCATTTTTGGATATCTAATAGAATCTGTTTCTCTGGTTAAGATGACAATATACAGACGAAAGATTGCAGTTGATATTTATTGTAGTCAATACTTTCTACGTTAATCTAGATGGTAAGAAAAATTATACAGTTATCTATTTATGCATGTACTTCATTTAATAACGTTAGAAAGCTTCATAGTGAAAAATTATTCGTCTTATTAAAGAATTATTGATATATGCATGGTTTTTATTCTCGTTTTATGGATCTGAATAAAGAATTATTGATATAAGCATGGTTTTTATTCAATATATGCCTCAAGAAATGGTTTTTCGACAAAGTTAACATTTTTTTGCATCTTTCTGTTTTGACTTCGCATTTTTATTATTTTTGGCTTACTAGACATTAATTCATTTGATACAGTAGGAATTTACATTCTTGTTTAACGTCATTCAACGTTTTGATGATACCTGATTTGTAAATGTCAGGTTTATGTTTTACAAGGACTTTAGTCTTTATAGAAGGGTGGTTGAAATGCTTAAAGCTCCACATTTGGGGATTGATGGTATTTAATCATTATTTTCATTTTTTAGTTCCCCTATATATAAATTCTCGAAAGATGATATCTTTTCAAATTGCATAGCTCTTGTGAAAAGGTATGGAAAGACATCTTTGCAAAAGGTATTTCTTACTCTCTGTTTTTTACTTGCTCATTAAAATTGTGGCTTATATGCTAGTGCTTGCTCGAAGTTAAAGTAGCACCACAAAAAGTGCGGAAGAGAATTCTCATTTATGTAGAGCTTTGGTGAGAATGAAAACTGATTATGCTAACCATAAGTTATTACTAGTAATACAACTCGTCATTGGAAGAAATGAAAGATAGCATGCTGCTCTTTTCAATTGCAGTCTAGTGTGGGGCTTGGTACAAAATAAAGATTTGGAGTATTTCAATTGCTGTCACAATTTTTAACTACCATCTTATATAAATTTGTCAAAAACAAATTGGAGGATTGTTGCCTTCTCGTACCTTTTTTTTTTTTGAAGTTTATCTTTGTGGTCAATAGAGTAACCCACTTTATTGTGTCATTGACAAGGAACATTTGTACATTGATTTATTCTCTACATCAAGCTGTCGGTTAGTTTTTATTCTAAAGTTCAAATTTATCTTATAATGTATTGGAGAAAAATCTATTAGGTGGTACCAAGCGTTTTGTGTTCAAGAAGTATCATATTCATCAAGAATTTCTTATTTGTGATGTTTCTATGTAACTATTTTGTTGCCTGTTTTATCAATGTACCAACTATCACACCTACAAATATGGGCTTTTGTTACATATTTCTTTTTCTTAATTGGTGACAGTGCAGTTGATTATATTTCTGCATTGATCTTCTAAACTATTTGTTTATGAAGCTGGTTATGCAGGAACGATTCGTGTGCAACAGTCTAGAAGAGCAGAAGGGAAGAAACTGAAATATTGGGCAAAAAATGCATGGAGAAAACGATGGATAATATCAGCAGATGCACTGGAGTTATCCTATTCTTTTCCCAAGTAAGCCATGGGTGCTGCCGATCAGTAGTGATATTTTGCATTGTTAATTAGGTCCACTCCTTCATATGGTGATAACTATAATACTTGTAATGCCTTTGGCCTCGCGATTCCCAATGTTACCACTATCTTTCATTATGACAGCAGCTAAGAATTCCATCCTTGACACATTTTAGAGATAATCTCAGCAGTGTTTTATGTGTGTGGAGTTACAAATGTTTGTTGTTTGTCTTTACACTAATGTTTCCTACATGCATCACCAGACAACAAAACCATCGACTAAGATCAATCCCAAAATAAGATATTTCCCGTTTTGTATATTTTCAAAGTCGATAATAATCAACTAACGTGCAACGCACGTTTCCTTCACTAGTTTCGTGAAAAGTATGAAAAAATTATGGGTTTATATATAAAATCTCTCTTGGCATGAAGTTTAAGGGCTCAATAAGTGCAACTATGATCATCATGATAGTATCTAAAATAATTATTCACGGCTAATTAGTGTAGATTAAAAATTTGTAAAATATTTAGTCAAAATTAATAATTTTAATAATTAATTTTATAAAATTCATAAAATTTTATCAATTTTTAAAAAACTATCTTATTGACTTTTATCGGCTAAACCCCATGTTTAAACCACATTATTTTTTTATTTCAATTTTCTATTCATTTTCAACCACATATTTTTCAATAAAATAATATTTTCCATCACATTAATAATTTTTCCTTATTTTTCAACCATATATTTCTCATCACATTAAAAAATAATGCATTTTGACTACAAAATGTGCACCAGACAAGTTCTAAAACTTCGATTTTTAATAAAATCAAACTGGGCTTGTAATAAAACCATTGCTAATCTTTTCTGCACAAAATACAAATAACAATCCGAATTAGAAAGGAAAAGAAATGTACTGTAGATATTTTTTTGGCATTTTATATTACAATTCAAATCTGACACCAGAATTCTAAACCCCAAAAATGGAAGCCCTGACGCACCTGAGCGTCTTCACCAGCATTCCACGACTATCGCCTCCGCCCAGCGCAGCCAAAAATCGCCACCACAAACTCCATGCCGCCTCTACTAGCCATGGTGGCGCCACCAGTAGCAAATGGGCTGACCGCCTCCTCGCCGACTTCCAATTCCTCCCTTCAACCACACCGGAGCCCCCTGACATGCGCATTTCGCCGCCGCCACCCCTTCCTTCCCTCCCTGAGCGCCACGTTTCAATGCCACTGGATTTTTACCGACTACTTGGTGCCGAGTCTCATTTCCTCGGGGACGGCATTCGGAGAGCTTATGATGCTAGGGTTTCAAAGCCCCCACAGTATGGGTATAGCGACGAGGCTTTGATTAGTCGAAGGCAGATTCTTCAGGCAGCTTGCGAAACCCTAGCTAACCCTAGTTCCAGAAGAGAGTACAATCAAGGACTCGCCGAAGATGAATTTGATACGATTCTCACTCAAGTCCCCTGGGATAAAGTAAATTTTAGCATTTTTTTTTCCTCACATTATTGTCACTTTTTAAGAAAATATTACCTCCTTTTATAAGCAATGCATTTTCATTAGAACTAAATTTGAGGAGTTGAAGATCGTTGTCTCGAGGTTGATTTACTGCGTTTTAGGTTGGAAGATGTATTAATATCTTTGGATTTTAGAATCTTGGCTTGTTTTGCTTTTCTTTTTCCGACTTGTATATTTTAGAGAACACTTCAGTTATTTAATCTTTTATCTTTGTTCATTCCACCAATTTGAGGAAAAAATGTGTTTTTATGGTGAATCTTATTGTTGATGCTATTAAATCTTTTTATTGAAAGTTTTATTTTAATTAAATTGATATTTATTTCTGGCTTGTATTTGTGAGTTCTTCCAATTTTGAGAACAATCGCCTGAAAACTGTGATGATAAATGAGTCGTGTGAGGAAACTTAGGTAAGTTTTTTTATTTTAATTTGATGGGTTTTAAAGGTTCCCGGAGCACTCTCTGTGTTGCAAGAGGCTGGGGAAACAGAATTGGTTCTGCAGATTGGAGAAAGTTTGTTGAAAGAGAGTTTGCCGAAGTCATTCAAGCAAGATGTGGTGCTGGCAATGGCACTTGCTTATGTTGACTTGTCAAGGGATGCCATGGCATTGACACCTCCTGATATTATTAGAGGTTGTGAAGTTCTTGAGAGGGCTCTCAAGCTGTTGCAGGTTAGAGTTCTACTCATGATATCTCTTGGCTTGCATTTTAATGCTACTTGGTTAATAAATGATCTCCAAGCGTCCATTTCTGTACTCTTATGTTAATCTTTGAAAGAAAATGCTGACTCTTATTCTCCATGGGCATCTGTGGTTTCAACCTTAGCATTTTATGTCCACATCCCTGATCGCTTTAACAATTGAACGTACCCTCTGTACATTTATGATGATCTTACAAAACAATAAAGTATATTTTGAATTCCCAAACAAGTTCTTGCTAATGGACTTTTACATTTCTTCTTTGACTACTTTGTGTAACTTTCAGTTCCTATTTCTACTGGATGACTGTGATTTTCCAAATGAAAGAAGTATAGATGCATTAGAAATTGGATGGCACTAGATCTATGGCTTTCCTTTCTTGGTGCTTGCTGGTGGGGAGGAAGGGGATTTGACTGTCAAGGAGTGGGAGGGAATAATATTGATAGGTATAATTGGTAATGGCACTGTTTCTTAACTGTTTACCAATATCTGCTATGCTTTTGTTTGGTGGAGATTAAAATTAAATTTTTAGTAGATTTTGATAAAAGTTGATGGAATGTGTGTTTGAAAAGTTGTGGGACCAATAAAATATGTGGTTAATATTAATTGTTTGACTTAGACTTAGATTAAAATCTGATTTTAATCAATACCAAACATGGGATATATAGATAACTGATGCATTTATGCAGGAAGAAGGTGCAAGCAATCTTGCCCCGGATTTACAAGCACAGATTGATGAAACTCTGGAAGAGATCAACCCCCGCTGTGTTCTAGAGCTTCTAGCCTTACCTCTTGATGATGAGTTCCGTACAAAAAGGGCAGAGGGTCTTCAAGGTCTGCGCAATATTTTGTGGGCTGTTGGTGGAGGAGGTGCAGCTGCTGTCGGTGGAGGATATACACGCGAAAATTTCATGAATGAGGCTTTCCTCCTCATGACAGCTGCAGAACAAGTACATATTGATTTGATTGATCGTGATATCTTGTTTGAGTTAAGTTTTTGTTATTCTTGTGCTGGCTTTTTTATGATTTTTTTTTTAACTTTTTGTTGAAAGGTTGATCTCTTTGCATCCACACCAAGTAACATACCGGCAGAAAGTTTTGAAGTTTATGGAGTGGCTCTGGCACTTGTTTCTCAAGCCTTTGCTGGTAAGAAACCTCATCTAATCCAAGACGCGGACAACCTTTTCCAGCAACTTCAGCAGACCAAGGTTCCAGCTCTTGGTTCCTCATCAGTCTATACAGTCAGAGAGAATCGGGAAATAGATTTTGCTCTTGAAAGGGGCCTCTGTTCACTTCTTGTTGGAGAAGTTGATGATTGTCGCACATGGTTGGGCTTGGACGATGTAAACTCACCTTATAGGGATCCATCTATTGTGACCTTTGTCATAGAACATTCTAAGGATGACAATGAAAACGATCTCCTCCCTGGACTCTGCAAGCTGTTGGAGACATGGTTGATGGAGGTAGTATTCCCAAGGTTCAGAGAGACCCAAGAAATAAGGTTTAAGCTCATAGATTATTATGACGACCCTACAGTTTTGAGATATTTACAGAGACTAGAAGGTGTTGGCAGTTCACCTTTGGCTGCTGCTGCAGCTATAGCAAGAATTGGGGCTGAGGCTACGGCTGTGCTCGATAGTGTAAAAGTCAGTGCTATTCAGGCACTGCAGAAAGTGTTTCCTCTTGCTCATGGGGAAAAGAATGTCAGACTTTATGAGGAAAATGGGATGAAGAATGATGAGTTACCAATTGCTGGTGCAGAACCTGGAGGCCATGATGATCAAGAAGATTATTCTGCCTTTGCGATAGACCTTCCTGCGAAGAATGGTTCTGATGAACTAAAGCAGCAAGAAATTATTACTGACAAGATAAAAGATGCTACTGTGAAGATCACTTGTGCTGGTGTAGCTGTTGGTTTACTGACTTTGGTTGGGTTGAAGTTCATCCCATATAGATATGACTCTTCTATTCCACGTAAAGAATCTGGAGCAGCTATGGCTTCTGATGTCGTCAATGTGGGTATGATTTATCGATTCTTATTTATAAGTGAAAATTTCTCTAGGACCAGCATTTTATTGTGCTCTCAAATCATCCTTTATTTCAGTCTTTCTATTCTCTCTCCCTTCCCCCTTTTCCCTCGTACCGCTTCCAACTAACAAGAAGACACAAAAAAGGTAAACACAGTTCTGACACAAAAATAGGCTTTTAAGTAACTGACCTATACTGTTCTTGTATCAAATAATAACTTTGTTTTTTCAAATTTGTGTGTTAAATTCTATTTTTCCTTCCATCCTTTATTTCCTTTTTGTGCTCTTTGATCCTGAGAATGAAATACATCAGTTTCAGAGGCCTCAGTAGCAGAAAATTTAGATGAAATACCGAGAATGGATGCAAGATTTGCAGAAATTATTGTGCGCAAGTGGCAGGATGTCAAATCTCAGGCTCTAGGACCAGATCATTTTCTTGGAAAATTGTCAGAGGTAAGAATTTCTTATTCCGATTTGTCCTCTGCTTTACAGGTGATATGCTATTTTCCATCTTCCTTATGTTTGAGTAGAAGGATGAAGCCCAAAAATGTGTTTTCCCATCTGGCCAAACATACTGTTACCGCGGCCATAGATGGTACCATTTTGATATGACATCTTAATTTTTGTTTTAGATATTGAACGTGTCCAGGAATCCAAAGCTCATATGGACTTCAGATCCTTTGTACTATAACCTTGGCATTAGGTCACCTAATTTGAAAAAATGGTAATGGGTATATAGTTGTAGTTGAAGGCCAGCTGGCTCTTTTTTAATCTGGATCCATATGAATGTGCTCTGCATCAATGCACTGGTTAATATTTGTTGTGGTTGAGTTCTTCCCTGGGGCCCTTAAGGGGGATGGAATGTTGAACTGGGTGAGAGAATCTTATAATATGCAGGTCTCAATTGGGTTCTCATTGCACTTTAGATATGTATCTCATGTTTGTTTCCTATTACAATGTTCCACGGTTTAACATATTGTTGATAATTTAATCTTAGAGACAACTGAAAACATTAAAGTTGGAGACCACTGGAAATTGACATAGAACACACTAGTTGAATATCTCTTAGTGACGTCATTAAACAAATATACAGTCAAATGTAGTTGGTTGTAAACTCCCTCACATGTTTGTTTGAGCCTTCTTGTTTTCTCACAAGTCATTGGTGCTTTTTGCTACTTACATGTATTTTTCTTGTCAATTAATTCACTCGTCATCTACATATCTGAATCTGGGAAAAGTAATCTATACTGCTAGGTCCTGGATGGTCAAATGCTAAAAGTCTGGACAGATCGAGCAGCAGAAATTGCACAACATGGCTGGTTCTGGGACTACGAACTTCTGAACCTTACAATAGAGAGTGTAACTGTCTCAGCTGATGGTCGACGTGCTATTGTGGAAGCAACTCTCGAGGAATCAGCTCGACTAACTGATGTAGCTCATCCCGAGCATGACGACTCGTACAGTACAACCTACACAACACGGTATGAGATGTCATGTGGGAAATCGGGTTGGAAAATCGTTGAAGGAGCTGTTCTCAAATCGTAATTTTGGTTGTAAATAATATTAACTCGTGCGTAAATGCCATCATTGATACCAATTTACTGGTTTTCTGGAAGAAATTTTCTGAATAAGAACGAGATTAGAACCTTGCCCACTGGATGAGTATGATTCCATTGTACCCAATATGTCACCTTATCTACGATAATATCGCAGCTATGACGGAAAAACTTCATCCTCATGTGGTAGACGCTCAGTCTTTCCCAACTTGCACCTGTTCCAGTCTTGCCCCAAGGGGTTCGCAGGTTCGTTGTTTTCACTCAGCATATTTTGTTCTTTACGATTTCGATTCTATTTTGAACTTCAATTTTATTTTGTACTCTCTTCACCCGTGCATTATGCACCCACTTGAATTAGCAAACTGTATTTTTGGTTTTATGTTCTCAAGTTTTCAATATTATAGTTCTTTTGGATCTTCACTTGATGAATTTCGTCCATTTGACCACTGGAAACTCATTCGGTGGCTCGACTCTACAACGGGCCAATATATGTGGCCTATCTTCTTACATGGACTGGGCAGGCCAGTGGATTGCAGGCTGAAATTCAGTCTTCCGTGGGGCCTAAAGCCCAAGACGAAAAATTTAAGAGCAAAAACCCAATATCAGAAAATGAATGTAGCAAGTGCATGCCTGCGTTTGTGGCTATTTATATTCAGATCTCATGCCTGCGAGTTTAGAAAGTGCATGATTTTTCATTGTTCTTAGTTTGTTTATAATTGATTAGATCAATATTTATTTATACATATAGTGGGATCAAAAAGTATTATTCACTTATTTATTAATTAATTTTATCTAATTATAATTTAAAAAATTATAAATAACTCTCAAACATGCTATATAGTGTGATTAAAAAAGTCGCGTGACAAACTTGTAGTTTTACTCTTTGAAGTGTGTGTAAATTGAAATAGGTGTTGATTTCGCCCGCATTTATGTTTAATTTAATCCTGTTGGATCAATTTTGAATAATTTGAAAAGAAAACAAAAAATTATTCCAAGAGATATTAAGATATTTTCTACGAAAACAAGAATTTTAAACAAAAATATTACTTAAGGCTACTTTTAACTTTGCAATTATCCAAAGGCCATTTTGGAAACAAAAATTAGAAATTAAGGGTTTATTCTCTTTACCATTTTCAAGTTGTTTTCTGTTTTGAATTTTTCAAGACAGTGAAAATATATTCTCTTTTTTATTTTTCAAAATGCATTTTTGAAAAGAAGTTAAAAATTTACAAAGAAAATCTTAAACGAAATTTTTTTCGTTTCGAGCATTTTCAATTATATTCAAGTCAAAATTTTTAAAACGCGTTTTGGATATTTTTAAAATAATTTTGCAACATGACAAATAGAAAACATTTTCAATAATCTCAAAAATGGAGACTCAAAACACAAAATTTAAAATTAATTCAAAATTCAAAACACAAAATTGAAATACAAAGAAGTTAAAAATTTACAAAGAAAATCCTAAACGAAATTTTTTTCATTTCGAGCATTTTCAATTATAATCAAGTTAAAATTTTCAAAACGCGTTTTGGATATTTTCAAAATAATTTTGTAACATGACAAAAAGAACACATTTTTAATAATCTCAAAAATGGAGACTCAAAACACAAAATTTAAAATTAATTCAAAATTCAAAACACAAAACTGAAATACAAAGAAAACAGTCCCTAAAGACGTGTTTTAGTTTTTAGTTTTGAATTTTGGTTTTGAGTGCCATTATAATATTGCTGAAAAACGCGTTATTTTTGTCATTTTGAAAAATTATTTTTAAAAATAAAAAAATGAAGTTTTTGCTTGATTTTAACTGAAAACAGCTAAAACGACTTCTTTTGGAGTTTTTTGTTTTCTTTGTAAATTTTAAACTTGTTTTTTAAAATTTCATTCTGAAAATAGATAAGTAAATATATTTTTAGTATTTTCGAAAATTGAAAATGGTGTGAAAATAGTAAAGAGATACTGCACTAAGATTCTCAAGTGTCATCCATAAGTGAAACAAAATAAAAGTGAAAAAGAAAAGGTCAAGCTGACAGACTCCATCAATCAGATTACAATCTATCAAAAGCAATTTACTATTAAGATTATTCATAATTAAAGCAATAATTAGTCCCACTAAGCTTAATTAACCAAAAATAGATAGAAACAAATAAACAAATAAATTCTAAGGCAGTCTGTTATCTCATATCTGTCCTCTACCCCACCAGCCATCCTAACCATCATCACAGCCAGAGGAAAACAATGGCAACAAACATTAGAGAGACAGAAAAAGAAAGAGAAGTGTGTCTTTTTCATCCTTATATTTCAAGATCCAATGCAACTATGATAACAGTCACATTCCGCCCACTGAAATAATTTTCCCTTCTAGATTAGGGTTTCACAGAATTTAAATTACAAAGCCTTTCTGAAATCCTAGAATTTATTTTACTCAAAACCCTGATAATTCTGGGAAAGTATCAAGAACTTTGATTTTGGAGTTCATTTGCTGTAAATTTCAGGGTTTCGTACTTTGACCGTTCTTGCAAAGGGTTCCTAAAACCTTAGAATTTCAATTCTTCTACTTTCAACCCCTAATTGAAAATCAAAACTCGGAAATCGAGTCCCTTCATCTGCAATGTTATGACCCATAAATTTAATTAGCGAGAAAGCAATTTTAGCTTTATTAGTTTGCTTGTGTTTTCTAATCCTAAACCCATAATCGAGAGAAAGAAGTAATAAAAAATGACGACTCGGGGGAGCAGATCGCAGAAGGTTAAGATAATATTCCAGCAATTCGATGTGAACAGGGACGGTGGTCTTAGCCGTGAGGAAATGTCGGCTCTGGTGGTGGCGGTGAACCCTAGGGTTAAATTTAGCGAGGAGCAAATTAATGCAATCCTCGACGAGGTGTTTCGTACATATGGAGAATTTATAGACGGCGAAAAGGGCCTCACGTTCGATGGCCTCCTTCGAACCTACGATGACGGAGCTGGTGATGTGGACCGCGATTTTGATGCCCTTGGCCTCGAGCCTAAGCCCTCTGAGGAGAAAAATGGAATTTCATTGGTATCAGAGGAGGCCGCCTCGTCGTCGTCCATTGCAGATGAGCGTGTGATGGAACCCCATAAAAAACAGCGCACCGTTGCCTGGGCATCCTCCCCTAACCACGGCATTGTGTTTGATGATACATGGAAGCTTGTTGACGATCTTGAAATATTAATTAAAAGGTTAAAATCGAAGCAGTCCAACGATGGTAAGGTCAAAAATGATAATTCTGATGTATATTCAGATCCAGGCTGGTCTCGGGAGCTAGGCCCATCAGTGGAAATTACGGAGAAAAGGGTGATTTGGGAAGAGTTGGGGCATGACTATGCTGTTTTTGTGAAGGAGTTGGGAGTTTTGAGGTCTAGGGCTGATGGAGCAAGGTCAAGGGAAGAGGCTTTTGATGGACATATGGCGATTGGAAGAGTATTGTATGAGCATTTTTTGTTTAAGGAGGCTTTGGTGAGCTTCAGGAGAGCATGCGAGTTGCAGCCAGCTGATGTCAGACCGCATTTTAGAGCAGGGAACTGTTTGTATGTACTTGGGAGGCATAGTGAGGCCAAAGCGGAATTTTTACTGGCACTGGAGGCGGCAGAGGTTGGTGGGAATCAATGGGCGTATCTGTTGCCCCAGATTCATGTGAATTTGGGAATTGCATTTGAAGGTGAAGGGATGCTTATTAGTGCTTGTGAGCATTATAGAGAAGCTGCTATTTTGTGCCCTACACATTTTAGGGCTTTGAAGCTTTTGGGTAGTGCCCTTTTCGGTGTGGGTGAGTATAAGGCGGCCATTAAGGCCTTAGAGGAGGCTATTTATATGAAGAATGATTATGCTGATGCACACTGTGATTTGGCTTCTGCTTTGCATGCTGTGGGTGATGATGATAATGCAATTAAGCAGTTTCAGAAAGCTATTGACTTGAAACCTGGTCATGTGGATGCACTGTACAATCTGGGCGGGCTATATATGGATATGGGTAGGTATCAGAGGGCATCAGAGATGTATACTAGGGTCTTAGGTGTGTGGCCAAACCATTGGAGGGCACAGCTAAATAGGGCAGTTTCTTTGTTAGGAGCTGGGGAAACTGACGAAGCTAAGAAAGCTTTGAAAGAAGCTTTAAAAATGACTAACAGGGTCGAATTACATGATGCCATATCGCACTTGAAGCAGCTACAGAAGAAGAAATTGAAGGGGAACGGTAGTGTTAATGTTGAGGAGGCCTACATTACCGTGGAACCCTCAAAATTTAAGACTGTAGGTGAGAAAACTATCTCGAGGCCAGAACTTGCTGTTGCCCTTGATATTAGAGCTTTTCAGAGGATCACTAGATTGAATCGGTGTGAGGTAGAACTAATAAAGAAAGAAATGAATGAAAGTGGTGTACCAGTATCCTATTCTGGCAGTGGTATACCTGAAAAGTCCATACGCAAGGCTTCATTGGAGGGAATTCTCCGCAAGTTACTTAACTTCTTGAAGCCGGAAACATTTACAGGAGCTGTCAAAGCTGTAAACCAGAAAATCCTCTCTGTTTTGGATGAATCAGAGTCAGGTAGGGTGGATTTGGGCATGTTTTTTGCTGTCCTTTCACCTATTTGTGGTGGTTCTCCAGACAAGCGAAAGAGGTTTGCATATGATGCACTCTTATGGCGCCCAGTAAATGAAGGTAGCACACGGATATCAAAGTCTGATGCCCAGAGATACATCAAACTATTGAGGGCCATCTATATTCCCTCCCATGGTATTAGTGAAATACTGGAAATCCATGGAGAGACAGATAACTCCATGGTCTCTTTAACAGAGTTCATTGCAATGTTCGATGATCAAGAATGGGGCTTTGGTATCATGTCGACTCTATTGAAGCTTGAAAGGGGGGATAGAACTCGCCATGGTTTCCATGTCTGTTCAACTTGCCGTTATCCCATAATTGGTTCCCGCTTTAAAGAGATGAAATCGCACTTCAGCCTTTGCAGTCAATGCTACAGCGAAGGAAAAGTGCCTCCTACCTGCAAGCAGGAAGAGTACAGGTTCAAAGAGTATGCAAGTGAATCTGAAGCTGTTAAAGATAAATGTACATGGTTCAGTTTGCATTCCAAAGGATCTTCGCTCCCTGCCCCTAGCTAGTCATGTATAAGTCGTTGGGTAATCCTGTAATGTTTCATACATAAATTTAGTTGTCCTGTGTGAATTACGTAGCTTGTGGAACGATTTTAGTGGCCTTTTTTGCCCTTGTACAATAAATCTTTTCAAGTGTTGACCCTTGATTCCTTGTTTCCCATGATTAATCCAGATATTCGATTATGCTCAAACAAATTATTTCTATTTCGTTTTTTGCTCTCTTCCCGATTGCTGCTTTACAGTTCTTGACATAGATCAGATAGTATCTTTTGCAGTTGATAAACTGGTTCCTTTACTGCTGTATTCCAGGCACTTTGGATGATATAATAGTTCTTAAGCTGTGGAGAATCGGTAATTGATTTTTGTGTCTGTTATGTGGTGTAAACATGCCAGTTTCTAATACTGTAACACTCCGTTCTTTCCTTCAGTTGAGTTGACAAACTCAACTTTGGCAGTCAATTGATGTGGTTTTTAGTATTATGAACTCGCTGCTTTCTTTTTTCTTCTTTCTCCATTTATCTTAGTTCCTCAGATAATGTGTAATCAGTTTTTGTTGAGTTAATATTATGTAAGCCTAAATCATTTTATGGACGATCCCTTACGGTCTGCTCATCCTCTTGCTGCTGTCATACAATTGATGCCTTTTCTGACCCTTTTGATTGGCAGTCACTTTATTGTATTACCTTATCCGTTAAGGTGGGTTTTGATAATAAGTTGCATTTTTGAAATGAGTTGCAAAAGACCATATTCACTTCTCAGCTTTGTTGTAATAATATTATTCTTATGAGTAGTTAATAGCCTCGACTTTCATATTTGAAATGTTTAGCAGATTTATGTAAATTTCATTCCTCGTAGGAGTGAATGGCCTCGTGCGATATGCTTAGCAAATTTGTTCAATCTGTATCTGTTATAGAAGATACGAGGTATTAGGATGAATGCTGGACTTTCCTAGTTATTTAGTTAGAGGTAGGAATACGGTAGTTATGAAAAGGCAAGAGTTGCAGGTTTTCCTGTAGAAAATGGACTTTCGAGGAATAATAGTCATCTTCTCGTTGCCAATGTCTCCTAGAAGAGAATGGGACCAAATATATCCTCAACGTATGCCCCTTCTTTCTATATTCTCAACAGAATGGCAAATTATTGAAAATTATGGTCGCATGTTTGTGCTGCTACTGATGTTTGCCTTTGTATTAAGAGGCAAACTGAGAATTAAACGGAGCAATAAAATTTGAAAACAGTTATATTTCATTTATTTATTGCAGAATTTACTGTAAAGTGCTGCGTTTGTATAATTGTTTCGAAGCTCTATTAATCCTCTGGAGAATGCTTGTTGTACATCATCATTTACAGATTCTTTTATATATTGGTGAGGTAACAAAAAGACAGTAGGATAATTTTATTTTTTTAGGGGTTTTTCTACATTGTCAGGACCACACGGGCCTCTTACAATTTGGACGGGATGTCCGTAACAAAATTGAAAGGTTGAGGATTCAGCTGTTTCATTTGAATGGTTGGGACTTGGGGTCGAATAGTTAAAGATTGGTAAAATAAAAGCTACAATTTTTCTGGTCAGCCACGAGTAAAATGCACTAACAAGCAAGCTATAATCATAAGAATATTTTACGTTTTTTGCAGCCAACTTAATGATAGGGTGAAAAACTGAATCTGAAGCTCGAGTTCACTTAGCTACTTGATATTATTTGATGGCTATCATTGTGAAACCAATAATGGCAATAACCTGAAATGTTTTGTTGCTTAGACTCTAAGCTCATGTTTGGTCACAATTTTTAAAAAAACTCATTTTTATTCAAAATTATTTTCTACCATAACTTTTATCAACTTTCGACCACAAATCAAGTTCAATCTTCTGTATCGATCCTAGCTTAACTTAGCACAACCAATACAAATATCCTTATCTGACTCAAGTCTAGCTATAACTATGTCATAATGAAATTTTTTTAATCAAATGTTTTACCCAAGTAAACTTTCGAACTTGTAAGTGAATTTTTACTTATAAATAACTTTACTAATAAGAATATTTTACTTACAATTGACATTTTATACGTATAATTGACTTTGTCTTAATACTTATAATTATAAAATGACTTATAACACAAAAGTTTATTTTTATGTAAAAATTGCTTACAAGTGCAATTGCTATGTATAAGTAGTTTCTTTATTTATAATTTTTTTTTTTTTTACATATAAATGAAAATTCGTATTATAAGCGATTTTAATTTTTTTTACTTAATCTTGGTGTTTCAAATGGCTTTCAGAAGTTGGAGGGCATTTTGGGCAAATT
>CAIGRN010185623.1:0-19340 GCA_903798345.1 Fraxinus anomala | reverse complement strand
ATTCGAGAGCATTATCTTGCTTAGAACATCTCCAAGAGGCCCTTGAAATATAAAATGCTCTCCATTTTAAAGAGTCGACCCTTAAATTATACTTCAAGATACTCTTTAAATTAACACTATAAAATAGAGACTCCAAATTTAAGGAGTCGAATCCACTCTTTATAATTAAATGCATTTAAAGTATTTCAATTTTTAATAGAGAAAATAATATAATAATTTGGATGGAAGCTAGTTGAAATAGAAGCTAAAGAAAAATAATAAATATTTTTCGAGAGAAGTAAATTTAAATGTTAAATATAAATAGCTTATTGGAATTTAAAAAATTTTGCTCTCTAAATTTATATGTTCTCTAAGCTATAAAATATACTCTTTAAAAATAGTCTATTGGGTGCATTAATAAGTCTAAATAGCATGACTAACCATTTATACAAATCATACTTAGTTTTGAAATCAGTTTTTCACTCATCACCTTCTCTCATCCTAATTTTATTGTTATGTTGATCGCTTGACAGTCTATGAACATTCTACAAGTTACATCTTTCTTCGGCACGACTAGCACTGACACAACACATGGACTCGTGCTTTCCCTCACGTACCCTTTGCTCATCAATTATTCCACTTGTCTTTGAAGTTCCTTGGTTTCATTGGGATTACTCCAGTAAGCTAGTCTGATTGGAATGAGAGTTCTAGGTATGAAGTTAATTTGATGCTCAATGCCTCGGATGGGTACCCACTTGGCATGTCCTCTGGGGCACGTCTTTGAATTCTTGCAACAAAGTAGCCAAACTAGAGATGGGTGTTTTAGATTCATCAAAGTTTAGTGATTTCTTATAAACCAATAAGATCATAGGTCGGTTCTTAATTACTGATTTCTTCACTTCACTCCCCTTTGCAATAAAATTCACTTTCGACTTTTTTTTTTTTTCCCCTCTCGTAAGACTTTTTTCTTTACTCTCTTGTGGTTCTACTATTTTTTTTTTTTACCTCGTAGTTAGCCACCTCACTTTTTCTCTTATTTTCTTGTTGTGAAAGATCAATCTTGTTTCCCTTTTATCTCAATCTTTTATCTTCCGAACTTTTAAGTTTGGTTTGATCTACATACTTGTGCTAGTGTTAACGGCGCAAGAGTAATTGATTTTCCATCCTTAGTAAAACTGTACCTATTCTTGTACCCATTATGCATCACCTTCCTATCATATTGTCATGGTCTCCCCAACAAAATGTGATTTGACATGCATAGGAACTACATCACACATTATCTTATCATGATACGTCCTTATTAAGAAACTCACCAACACTCGCCTATTCACCTTAACCTCTCCACATTCATTCAACCATAGCAATTTGTAAGGTTTAATATGTTTTAGCATAGTTGATTCCAATTTTTCAACAAGTGTAGTGCTAGCCACATTGGTACAACTTTCCCCATCAATAATCATACTACATATCTTATTGTTGACGTGCCATCTCGTTGAAATATGTTCTCCCTTTGTTGTTCCAAGTCATCCACTTTGATTTGAGCACTAAGAGCTCACTTTGTGACCAATAGCTCTCCTACTGTATATTCTACTTTCTCACCATATCTAGCATCTTTCAATTCTGGCATGTCCTCGTAATCACCTTCACTATCACTCACCACTTTTCAATTGTCTTGTAGAATGATCGTCCTTTTGTTTGGACATTGAGAAGCAATGTGCCTTGATACCAAGCACCTAAAACATTTGATATTCCGACTCTTAGGGGGTTGGGAATCCGCCTTGAATGTAGTTTTGCTAGCAATTTCCTTTCTTCCCTTCGAGAGCTCAATCGTACCATTTGAAATAGCCCCATCACCTTTACTGTTGTCCCACTTTGGCTTCCACGAAAAGGACCCGAAGAGTCTTTAATTCTCCCCATGTTTCAATAGGCCGCTTATGATTTCTCCTCCTAGAAGTTGATATTTGATCCCACCAAATGATAGCGTAATCTGTGAACTCAACAGTGGCAAGTATTTCCTTTTTCAATAAGTTCCATCTTCTTCTCCACTCCAAATATGCCTATGTAAATCAGCAAGCAATGCTTCCTGCCTATCCGAACTACCTTTCAAAAATTGCCGTACCATCTCTTCCATCATGTCTTGATTATTCTTATTTTTCCCATTTGAAGTAGAATCGTCTGTCAGACATCCTAAATCTAAAATAATATTTGCCCTACGTGTATCACTCAACCTGATTTTTTCCCTCTATTAGTCTCATTCCCTGCTTTTTTTCGCTCAATGCTTCCTTGCAAGTGCTTCAAAGAATTAATTCGATCTTAATCAAAATTGAATCCTTGTGGAGTTCAAACAAAAAATTGAGCAAGGAAAAATTTGATTCTAGAATTACTCAAGAAGTAGGAATTGAAACTCGAATGAAACACTAAGGATAAATTCAAGATGGTGTTTTCTTAAATTTGAATTGGACACTTTTTTTTTAAACCACTTAACTTTTTTTGCAATTTTCAGATTATTTCTTATTGGACACTGGAGAATTCAACAAGAAGCCTAAAAATGGAATTAAAGTCTAGAAATATCAAAAGATACCACGGTTATTGTATCCATCGTGTTTATTTTTTCGAACCCAACATGAAACTTGTCCATTTGCTTATTGTGATTGATGTTTCATTTACCGTCGCTTGAACAAGTAATCCAATGACTTCTTCGACCTTCTTTGCTAGTGACCTAGTCATTGATACTTCACGATCAACGCAAGTTATGCACTGAATTCCTAGTTACGTGACAATGTCCTCTGTTCACTTTGCAGTTGCAAGCAGACTTGTTAGAACTAATAATTAACTTTTCAATAATTGTTGTTTTTTGGAGTTTTTTAAACTGCACGTGGCATAATTTGAGTGATTATATAATTGGAAAATGTAATGTCAACAAGAGGATTCATGTGACTGATCCAAAATTTATTATTTGGAAAAAAAAAACTTAACAATAACAATATGAGAAAAAGAACATATTATTCAGCAGAATCATTAAGGGCCTGTTCTCTTTACCATTTTTAAGATCTTTTCTGTTTTCGATTTTTCAAAACAGTGAAAATGCGTTCTCTTTCCCATTTTCGAAAATGCGTTTTTGAAAACAAGTTAAAAATTTACAAAGAAAACCCAAAATGATAAATTTTTCGTTTTCGGTGTTTTCAGTTATAATCAAGTCAAAATTTTCAAAACGCGTTTTGGGTGTTTTGAGAACAATTTTTTAAAATGTCCAAAAGAACACATTTTCAACAATCTAAAATGGATACTCAAAATACAAAATCCAAAATAAATTCAAAATTCAAAACACAAAACTGAAACACAAAGAGAACAATCTTTAAATTTTTCATATTCAGTCCAATTTTATGTTTCAACTTCCTTATGTTCATTTGTTGTCCGCCATGTCTCCCGCAACTCATCTATGATCTTTAAATTTGTTTCCACTCATCTTCTAACGTTTCTGGTTATTGAAGTTAAAATGTGCCTATTTTAGTTTCGAGATTGAGAAGAGTTTACCATAGCTCAAATTTTAAATAATTGGTCTATATATCATTCGTTAAATGTAATATTCAGCTGAATCATCTAATGTTTCTTGTTAGGTCCATGTATTTTTTTTCTTCAAAAGCATTGATCTCCTAAAAAGAATCGATCTAGTCAAATGAATTTATCGTAGTTTAGAACAAAGCAAAAGTCTATTGTAGGTGATTATATTATGGGAAATGCCACTTGAACAACCCCCTGTTTAAACAGGGGGTTGTTCATATAGCACCTCTCTTATATTATATATGTACATTACTGGTCTGGTCAACTTGTATTCTTGCACTCTTCTGTCAAAGCATTCTTTTAGAAGTCTTATCTGGATGAAAATGAGCGCCTTGAGCTTTTTTATTCTTTTGGATGTATCTGATCGACCTTATCCTGTTAAATATTGTTGTAGTTTGTTGGAGCCTAGAAAATCAAAGAGGAACAAAGCAGAGCATAGAAGGGGAATTGCTGTCGAGGAAAATCACCGTGCAGGTGAAAATGGAAAGGTTGGTTCAAAGCGGAAAAGAAAAACTGTGAAAGTACAATAATTACACATATTTTATTTTATTTTTTTGAGGAGGCTGGAATTTCAAATCATTACCCCCCCTTTTTTTTTTTTTTAAATCGTTAACAGAATTTTGGAACTCTAATGACTGGCCATGTAATTTTAAGTTGGGACATTTAAGTAGCACGGTTGGTTATTATGTGCTATCTTTTAGGAGTCAAAAGTAGCAAGGATGAATCCTGAATTGTAGTTCAAATTCATGTCATCAGATTCTTATTAGGTAGATTATAACAGTTTCTCTGTTAATCTTTATATAATTGTACTTCTCTTATACAAGAAATAACAGTTGTGTTCCTATCATGTTAAAATGGTATCAGAGAACAATGATTTTTGGAGTTCCCATTAAATATTCTCTGTATCATTTATTCATGTTTAGTATTTTAAAAGAAGGATGTCCAGTGCAAGTACACAACATAATCCTAAGGCTGCTTTGCAATTCAGTCATGAGTCGGTTTGCAAATCAGAGAACATTAATTGATGCGAACAAACATAGTAATGGTAGTTAGGAAATTCACACAAGATTGATTTAAACCCAAGAAAATCAATAATCAATGTTTAGAGCTTGATTCAAAAATATTGAATTAAAAAACAAATGAACTAAAGAACAAAAACAATAGTCACAATATGTTGATTTCGTCATCACAAAATTCAAGAATCTTACTTGGACTGTTAAATGCCAAAAGAATTAATTTTTGATAAGTTCGGAAATTAATTTGATGAAAGAACAAGAAGGAAGCAAAAGATACCTGTTTTATTAACACAAAAATGTGAGGCAAAAATAATCCTATTTATTTGAAACTTTTAAAATCCTAGTAAAAAATGGAATTAAACTCTAAAAATAACGAAAGATTCAACAAAATAGAGTTTTAACTAAAATAAAAGATTATATGAAATTTGAAAAATTCGCGATCGGAATTATAATACGCGGTCACATATACCATTTGATGTCCTCAATCTATTTTCGGTAGGCATGCGACCGTATGTTTGGTTCTATGCGGTCGCCTCAACTTCTCTGTCCAATACTTGAACCAAGTTGCTCTACTCTGTTCAGTCTTCTTCTTTTCCCTTTGCTTATTGTGATCAGTGCTTTGTCCACCATAGATTGAGCAAATAACTTAATTGCTTCTTTGACCCTCGTTGCTCGCAATCTAGTTATAAACCCTTCCTCAACAATCAATGGATCCTTACTCGGACTTGTCCTCGTGCCATGGATCGCATCAACCCTTTCAGCAATAGCTCCATTAACCTCTGTTATCTTGGGAAGTCTTCTCGTTTATCTCAGTCACGCCGAAAGACATGATGTCGAAATGGTAAGCCTTTCAATCTTTAAGTAACTATTCGTTGAAGAGGGAAATCGATCAATATTAACACGATCAGTTGTCGTCGGAAGTAATGATGGTTCAAACATAGTAATGAATAAGCACTACAACAAAAATGGGTTTTGGCAACACTTAAAAGGCAACATTTATTGATTAAATGTTGCTAAAAAAGTCAATTGCAACATTTTAATATGTGAATGTTGCCATTAGTTAATGTAAATGAGATTTGACAACGTTTTTTAGAAAAGTGTTGCGATAGACCCTTTTTTGCAACGTTTATTGAGTGTTGCGAAAATGTTGCAATATAAACGTTGCAAAAGGCCTTTCGCAACGTCCTTTTTTGTTGTAGTGAATGGTGGTTGACCCATTCCATATATCACTAATTTATTGAGAATAAGATTTAGTTTGTTGTTATTATTGAATTAAATATGTGTGCAGATAGGGCACTTGAAGAAAGGCATAAACCCACCTTCAATAATGGATCTGCAATTTGGATCACAATATCTCACCGCAACCATGAAATCACCCCCATTTAATCCTCATTTGGTACAAATTAAATTTCAAAATTTAATCTAAATTAAAATCCATAATTAATTTTGACAACATATTTAATTGATTTCAGAACTCTTTAACCATACATTCATCAATCTTTATCGAAATTCACTAAAAATCTAATTTTAATTCTCATCAAGCAAGAATTAAATGCTATTCATGTATATTATCCCAAATAATTAAGGAAAAATTAGGCCCTATATCCTAAAAAATTAACTTATTTGATTAATACTCTGTTAATTAATTAAAACATTTTAGAACGTAATTAATACATTACAAAATCCCCCAAATCCCTAAACCACGTACAGTCTATAGTGATTTCGTCTCGCTTGATTTCTGGAACTCCATGGCGGAGTTTCATTCCCCATTATTCGGTTGGTGTGATATACTGGCGTTGATCTCAAAGGCCTAGTTAATGGAGACTCATCGTAGATGAAGTTTCGATAACTGAGTTGATTTTGCTCCGAAAGCTTCTTAGAATGCAGGAGTCCTTTGAGTTGCAGAGCCTCAAGAATTTGTTTCAACGTTTCCAAATCTTTAGAAGTCTCGTAGATTCCTCTCATCTTCAATCTCTTCTCAATCTCTCATTCGATTGAAATCGTCTGCTTTGGCTCGGGAAAAATGTCAGTCGAGTCGAAGAAACGTTTGCGATGAGTCGGAGTTTTCCATGGCGATAAATTCACCTCTCTAATTAATTCTTTAGGCCGTTCAGTTTTCTTACTCTTGGATGAATATTTGATTGGATTTGCATGGCTTGGTGTCTCAAACACCGCATTGTCCTGCACAAAAAATTTAAATAGTCATCTCTATTAATTAAAAGTTTTTGTGCAGGGGTAGTCTCCCAACACACTCATCTAAACAATTTGTTGAGTCCAAGAACAGCAAAGATGTCGAGAAGCATGAAAATGCTTTAAAATCTGATGATGCAAAAGTGAAAGCTATAGAATCTCTTGGAGTGGTGGCCAGTTTAATGAGTTTAGATTCACTGTCAAAAGATATCAAGGCAAAAGATAGAAGTTTGGCTTCTTATTTTCAAAGCATGTCTTTTAATTCCATTTTTTTCTTGCAAGTTTGATGTTTAAAGGCACAATCATTAAGTCAAGTCACTTTTTTAATCTTTGTCAATATTTGTCACTTTTTTTTAATCTTTGTCACTTTTTTAAAGGTTGTCACTTTTTTTTCCCGAATATTTATCACTTTTTTTAATGCATATCACTTTTTTTCTATCACTTTTTGAAATTTATCACTTTTTTTTAGTGACAAACATCATTTTAATAAAAGTTGTATATCACATTTTAATTAAAAGTAACATGTCACCTTTTATTGCAAAAAAAAAAAAAAGTGTAAAAGTGACACTTAATTTTATACAATATTTTTTACTTTTAAAATACTTTTCACATAATTTTTCAAAAGTCCATTAATTTTAAGGGTATTTTTGTAAGTTGCTCATTAATTAATTGATGTCAATATGGGCCTATAACTTACAATCCAGCCCGTAATACTATCCCCATCCACAGGGCCTTGAAAAGCTAGGGCTCGTCCTGAGCCAAGTACACAATGCTCACGCCATCTCGTTACAAAATTGCACTCCATAGCTGAACTTCGCCGCAGTAAAATTGGTATTTTCCCTCCCTGCTGTCTCCTACACACATATATATGTGTTTGTATTTGTATCTATTATATAATCGCAGGTTCTAAAATCATAGATTTTGTTGATTTTGCAGGTGAAGTACTCCAGAGAGCCGGATAACCCTACCAAATGTATACCCTTTTTCTTTCTTCAGCAAAATTCATTGTTTATGTAAATATTTATTGTACAAAGTTTTTTTTTTAAATATAATATGTCTCACGGTTTCGTTATTCCTATTGCAGCGTGCAAGGCAAGGGGTTCCAATCTCAGAGTTCATTTCAAGGTAATGATTTTAATTTTGTTTCTTTTCCTGTAGTTTATGTACCATTGATGTTAAAATATCCTGAAACGTATTTTTTTCTATAATATTTTGTGGATTTGTAATGGAATTTTGGCGGTGTTAATTCTGATTTGCCAATGGTTTGAGATTGATTATGGGATTGTGGTTGGTGTCAATGTGACCTGATGAAAAAGGCAGGGATCTGTTGCCATTTGTGAACCGGTCTCTTAAACTTCAGGGACAAAAAAATAAATAAATTGCATTGTTATTGGGTGAAACTCTCGAGTTTTCAATGACTGATGGTTCAGTAAACGATGTTACATTGCTATCTCTATCAGTGGTTTATTTGAAATTTAAGATACTGCATCTTGAAAATATGCATTTGGCAGTTTTAGTTTCTTCATTTTTAGCAACTTCTTGATTTGTAGTGAGGTTCTTACACTATAATATATATAGCCCCTGTTTGGTACACATTCTTTCAAAATACATTATTTCAAAACTCATTTTCAACCACACATTTTTTCAACAAAATAATATTTTACATTGCATCAATAATTTTTCCTTACTTTTTAACCACATATTTCTCATCGTATCACTATTTAAAATATGTTCTTTCCTCAATAATATTCATCAAACACACCCATAATATGATATCACAAGATGAACTTTGATTTCATATTTATTCTTAAATCAGGAGATGACAAAGATAAAAGCTAACTGTATTTTTCTATAGCAAGTGAGGGTTTTCATTTTGAAATTTTAAGATACTGCAATTCCTCAAGTTTAGGATCATCTTGTAGACATCTTTTGGCTTATCAAATACCGTTCTGGTCCATTGGAATTATTTTGAATTATCTGGAGACTATTCAAATACATNATGACAAAGATAAAAGCTAACTGTATTTTTCTATAGCAAGTGAGGGTTTTCATTTTGAAATTTTAAGATACTGCAATTCCTCAAGTTTAGGATCATCTTGTAGACATCTTTTGGCTTATCAAATACCGTTCTGGTCCATTGGAATTATTTTGAATTATCTGGAGACTATTCAAATACATTATCCATTGAGACCAGCACCTTTCTATTTGTTCAGAAGTTACTAAATTTTCAATGATTAAAGTTGTTGTATGTTTTTCGATTCTATGTTGCCCGTGTAACTTGGTAACAAAAGCAGGGCTTCTTTGCTTCTATGGGATTGTCTTTCATGGACTTCAATATCATCACTTATGCACCTGATTAAGAACTTTTAGCTAGATATTCGTATATTGCCGAATTACCATGAGTTTGTTTTATATTATGTAGTAAGACAGTTTTTCTTTTGCAAATATTGGATTACCTAATGGGACTAGTTGATTAGGTTTTTTGGCCAACCTGAAACATGATCAATTCGGTTTAATTAATTATCGATCCAAATCAACCAGAAATTCAGAATAAAACCATACCAAATCAAATTGAACAATCTTCAGTCACAATCTACAATCAGTTCAGTAAGGGTTTTTCATTTAGGATTTTTAGAATTTGTTGTCTTGAATCTCAGAAAGGTAAATTGAAAGCACTAAATGGACATTAATTCATCATAAAAAAAATTAAAAAGTAATATATATATATATAAATCGAATTATTTTCATTGAGTCAAACAAATCATACACTTTAAAAATTTTTGAATAGATTTTTCCTATAGAAAATATATTAACTAATAAAAAAAGGCTAGAAGTCAAAGATTAACAGAAAAAAATTGATAATTAATTACTTTAAAAATACACAGCACGTGGAAGAAGAAATTGAAGGCTTGGATTCGCGTACTGATGAAGAGAGAAATTCTTTACTTGTAGCTTTATCTGCTGCCTTTAGGGATAGGTTGACGAGTGCAATTCCAGCGTAGGCTGAAAGAGAGACGAGAGTGTGAAATAGTGAGTCCGAGAGATAGCGGAGGTAGAGACCAACAAGACATTTATTCGATCTTTAGGGTTTTGGGGTGGGGGGGTTTTCGTGTACTTTTCAATTCGAAACTCTTAAAGACCTTTCTAACCACGATTATTCTCAAATTTCAAATATACCACTAAAACAAATTGATATACTTGTAGTATTAGTCAGAGTTGAATGTGCATTGCACGTTATTTAGAAATACTTTATAAGTGATTCAAAAGTAATATTTGATTTTTTGGAGGATTTGATGGGTCTTAAACGGATTAAAGAAAATAAAATTTAGGATAGAAATTGAAAAGAAGAAAATTGTATTCTCAAAATTCAACTTCTATGATTCAAATTTTTGTGATGATTAAATACATAAATGAGCAACATTTTTAGACTATATATACATAAAAAGTAATTGTAATTCATGAATTTAAACGCTCATTAAAATCTTAGATACATGAACAGAAATAAATTTATTTATAACTAGATTCATGTAGTCAAGATTTATCGAATCTAGATTAATGTGAATGTTAATTAATTGAGAATAATAACAAAGTATTGATTACATATTGAAAAACGTAAAGTATTATTGAAATAATTCGATTGCAATTGAGTTAGAATTGTCTAAAAAATGCTTATCACTTGATTTAATATTTTAATATATTATTGATTTCTGGATAACGTGCACGTTAAACTCTGGCTAGTTATTTCAAGTATATCAGCCTATTTTAGTGACATATTTGAAATATGAGAATAATCGTGTATTTAGAAAGGTCTTTAAGAGTTTCAAATTGAATAGTACACGAATACCTCCACCCCAAAACCCTAAAGATCAAATAATTGCCTCGCTGATCTGTAGACCTCTGCTCTCTCTCGGATTCCACACTCTCATCCCTCTTTTAGCCTACACCGGAATCGCAACCGTCGACCTATCCCCTACAGGTAAAGAATTTTCTAGCTATCAATACGCAAATTCGAGTCTCCAATTTATTCTTCCACGTGCTGTGTATTTTTAAGTTAATTAATTATTTTTTCTGTTAATCTTTGATTTCTAGTCCATTTTTTTATTAGCTAATATATTTTCTATAGGAATAATATATTTGAAATTTTTTAAAGTGTATCATTTGTTTGACTCAATGAAAATAATTCGATTTGTATACTTTCTAATTTTTCTCAACCTTTCTGAGATTCTGGACAACAAATTCTAGAGCTCCAATATGAATATCCCTTAATAAACTGATTGTAGTTGTTACTGAAGATTGTTCGATTTGATTTGGTATGCTTTTATTCTGAATTTTTGGTTGATTTGGATCGATAATTAATTAAACCGAAATGATTAGTTATGTTTTAGGTTTGTGGCCCAAAAATCTAATCAACCAGTCCCATTAGTTAATTAACAATAATAAAAGAAAAATTAAAAACGGTAGCAGAGAGAGAAAGAATTGCTATATAATTATAATTGGTAAATATTTGTCTTTACATATTGTATTTTATAGTTTTTGATGAAATTGAGTCGAATTTTTGGTTTTTGTTAGATTGCATGATCCAGAAGAGAAAAGAGTAAAGGAATGGGGAAATTAGGGAAGAAAGCGAGGAAGTTTGCAAAGAAGAATCTTCAGTCTGTATTGAAAAGGAAGCGAAAAACAAAGGCTTTATTCAAAAAGAAATCCTCAAGTATTAATTCCCATTCTCTTTCTGCTTCTGTATGTGTTTTCCTGTGCATATTCTCACTTCATGCATCTGTTATATTTGTGTGCATGATATGCACAGTTGGTGCTTTTTATATGTTATTGTTGAAAAAAAGTTGAATTTAGAACTCTCGTGCAAGGAAATGTATTAGCTTTAGTTTCTATTTTCCATCCTATAGTGCACCAAGAGCGGATTAGATCTTTATTTATTTATTTTATCTCTCATTTTTTGCTGCAACAATATATGGAGGCTAGCTTATAAATTTACAATAGGTTGGATGTTATGAACGAACTAATTGGTGGCATTTTTCTGAAATATGATTTAATTTTGTTTTGATATAGATATAAGAAACAAGAAAAAGGCGCGTTTTTGACAAGATATATTTTATTTAGACTATAGGTTTGAGCCTTATTTCTTTGGAGAATAGATTTTGTAATAGTGATTCTTTAGAGAACGCGTGATTAAAAGATGAAGAATTTTAGGTTTATATGTGATCATTTTATTGAAAGAATGTGGTTGAAAATGAGTTTGGGGGAAAATGAGTATTTAAAAAATGGGGCTCAAACAGGGGCTATATGAGGTTGCTGAATGTACTAAATATGAATAAATGGAACTGGAGAAATCATGGAGATTGGTAGAATGTTTTCTTTATGTTTTTCGTGTTACTTTGGTAGTTGATTCTAAGTTATTTTCTTCGTAAAAAGGTAACTCTTTATCAATCTTTATGATCTTGTGCTTTTTTTTGTTGTTGTAGAAGATGAGCAGAATGATGTTGAGGAACTAGAGGATAATGCTTCGGGGCTTTCTAATGGAAGGTAAAAAGGTGAATTTTATGTATCAGTCTCATGCTTTGAAGTTCAAACTCTTTGAAATGGACGAAATATCAATGTCGACACGACACGACATGAGTGTGAGATATGTGTCGGATCCTTCAAGTTTCAATCGGACACTGCGCACTTTCTGCTTCTCTTTTTCTTCTTTCTTTTTCTTCTTTTCCTTTTCTTCTTTCCCCTTTTTGCTTTATATAAACCTAGCGCTGCCGTTGAGAGATGAAGGCAGCGGAACTAGGTTTTTCCTTCCTTCTTCTTTCTTTTTTCTTTCCCTTTTCTTCTTTTTTTCCTTCTTTCCCACTTTGTGTCGATGGTTAGTGCGTTTGATTGCCAATATTTTCCATGAAAAATGTCATTTTGACCCAAATTTCTACTTTTGTGTTGTTTGATTGATATTTTTTCATGGAAAATATTTTCTACTTTTTGGTCACGTGACCTTATTTTCCTTGAAAACAAAGGAAAATATTTTTTTTAGGAGAGTAAGTTTTTGTTTTCCTGCTAATTTGCGCTTTCTCATCTACCCCATGTTTCCCATCTCTACCATCCAATAAAAAATGACAAGTATTCGTTTTGTAGGTTGAAAATAAAGTCAATCAAACATATTTAATTGACAATTTCCATGCAAATAATTTCTAGGTAATTCAATTGCCTAGAATATATTTTCTTTCTATATAAATTTCATACTTGCAATCAAATACACCCTTAGTGATTAACTTCCCATAATTGAAAATTAACTCCAAAATTCTATATTATTCGTTTTAACCTTTTATTCAATATTCATTTCCTTTTTCGTGAACAATTAATTTTGGTTTATTTAAAATGACATATTGGGTTAGTAAAAAAAATTGAAGTTTGAAAGTCGTACTCACGTACCCGTATTCAAAATTTGAACTCTTTAGTCATGTTTCAGTATCCTATATTTTAAAAAATAAAAGATCCGACATTTAGATACGTCCTCTTAGCCGATACTCGTGCCCAAGTCCGGGCATTATGGGTCTCATGCTATAACCTTTCACGACCATTTACCTTTCTTGTTTTATCGCTCCTAAATGTGTATATGCATTACTCTAGAAGCTACAATGTTAATGATTAATATTAAGAAATTAGTATATTTAGGAATCACTGAAAATACCACCTCTATGATATAAGTGCTTGCAGGCATTTTTGGTTCAATGTGGATCTTAACCATATCAATGTTTTTGTCAGAATCACGGTCAAAGATAACGTTGGAGATGTTTGTATTGATGCTGTGTTTGCTGAAGATGACAAGGATGAGGGTGAAGATGGTTCAGATAGTGATGGTTACCTTTCAGAGGTTTTAGACTTTATTATGCTTGACTTACATTGAATTGGCAACTCCAATTTCTATTTATTAATAATTCATTATGTATTTATTAGTATAGAATTTGGTTTCCATTCAGAAAGTTTATATATCATTATAAATTGGTAAGCCAAACGGAGGCTTTCTTTGTTGTTTTGGTAATTGATTGTGTAATTTATTAATCAGGACTCAAGTTCTCCATTTGTTGCAATAAATGATACTGAGAATATTATAGAAGGTCAGGTTTCATTCTCGAAAAGAATTTTATAACCTGACTGTTTCCATTTGCCATACTTTCTTTTTGCATCCTACCAACTTCTTTAATATGATATTTGTTGTTGAATCATCAGACTTTTATGTTACCGTACATGCAGAAGAAAATGCCAGTAGTACCTATGTGGCACTGAATGAGAATATTCATGCAGATCTGGTCATGAAGAAGAAAAAATTGGATAGGCTAAAGAAGGTCATTTTCTCCTTTCTAATACATTTCACACACAATAAGAATGTGCTCATTTGCTTCTGTGTTGTATTTTTCTTTTGTTCGACATAGATGACAATTATCTGTTTCTTATACCAACTAGGTTTTTTCCCAATATGCATATACAAACATGTGATGGAATACTGGAGACTAAATGCAAACATTAGCAAACAAGTATCCTCACCCTCTTCTGCAGAATTCAACAATTAATGAGATGTATCTGCTTCTACATGTACCGAAAAGAATGTGTTTTTGACTGAAACAATAGTTTTATTTATTAGTAAGGACATCTTTAGATTGGGTATCACCAAAGTTTAAAAATGCGAAACTAAGTATTGAGGCGGTTTTTCTTTATGAGGTGAGACATAAGCCTTGAGGCGGATTAAGGCGTAAGTCTCACGAAAAACAAAAATTCTAAATAAAAGAATTATAAAATAATACAAAAATACAAAAAATCAAAGTTGGAGCATATAGTAAACAAGATATATAGAAGACGATACTCTTCTTTAATTCTGACTTTTGAGTTCTGTTGAATCCGTTCTTACGTTATCAATTTCTTGGGCTGCTATTTTGTATCATTTAATTTTCTAGGTATTTTGTTGTTTTGTTTGGGCACAAAAATGCCCTTTTAAATGGGCCCTTTTCTTTTTTAAGAAGGGCCATTTCTGATTTGCATTAATAATGTTGAAAAATCAAATTTTAAGGGAGGCACGCACCTCATGCCTTGAGGCACGTGCCTCAGATTTAGAGGCGCCTGTCTCATATTTTTTACCTAAAAAATACCGTCTCGAGACACAATATATACGCCTCACGATGAGGCGGACCTCAAGGCGCGCCTCACTACATGTGAATATGTTTCTTGTAATGGAGATAAATCTGTTGCTTTTGCTAAATCATTTTATTTTATTTTTTTACATCATTAGGCTTGATTCTTGTAAAAAATGCTTGGATATAGTCAGCATGTATTTGTCTAATGGAAAGATAAAAAATGTATACATGTGAATATGTTTTCGTTTTAGTCATCCATAAAATGTAATTCTATTTTCTTTTTAACAGATTTAGAGTCTGTTTGGAGGAGATTCTCAAAATCAATTTTTTTTACCCTTTTTGGTCAATTGGGGCCCACATGTGAGAGATTTGGTCAAGAAAAGTGGCTGGAAATTGTTGGAAATGGTGGCCAACGGTCATATAATTGATTTTTTCCCCCTAAAAATATCCTCCGAACAAGCACTTAATGACGATGTTTGCTTTATGTTTTCTGTAGTGACCCTATCTATACATTAGGCTTTAGCCAATGTGCATCTCTTCACAGGTTTGTTAGAACTAAGCAGGCATGCATTGACTTATTTGGCTCACTAGTACATAAGGTTTTCTTTTGCGGGTTCTCTCTCTCTTATCATAATAATAATGAGTTCTTTTTGAAATTGGGGTGTTGGCTATGTGCTAAATGGACATTAGAACTAAAGATCTTAAATCTTAGCATAGAGTATGAATATAACATCGTTACATTAAAAATATTATCAAGATGTGAACTTCAGTAATTTTATGAATCTAGACAGATTGAAATTATTTTAGTGTCAATAAGGACTATGGACACCACATATCTCCACACTGGTATGATAACACTTTGGGCCTAAGCCCTCTTGGATTTGCTTTTGGGCTTTACCCCAAAAGGCCTCATGCCAATGGAGATATTTGTCGATCCTTATAAACCCAGAATCCTCCCCACTTCTAACCAATGTGGGACTTTGGTCGTATACCCAACAATTCTCCATTCGAACAAAGGACCACTGAGCCTCCCCTCAAATGATCGTCCATCTGTCCACTCTCTACCAACCAGAATTCTCCACTCCAATGCGTTGGAGGCACACGCCTTACATGGAATACCACCTATCTCGAGAGCTTGCTCTATCCAGATCAACTCCTCTTCAGTGTGTTGCGGTTAGGACACGTCCATGAAGCATCTGGAGCACATCGCCTATCCAATAGAGCTCATCCACGGATACCATCGCAAGCAAACCGAGGCTTACCACATTCGTTCGGCATTTCGAGGAATTCATCCACATGTCTAAGTCTGGGGTTTTGGCTCTAATACCATGTTAAGATTTGAGGTTCATCTTAAAAGGTCAACTTTATTAAAAGGAGTAGCATAAGATCTTTATAAATTGGTCTGTGTCAACATCATTTATCGATGTGGGATTTATCAATTTAATATTCTGAAGCTGCATGTAATCCTAAGCTGGATTTTATAACTTTCACTTGTCTTCGTATTTATTTCACTAATTTTTGTGAGCAATTAATCAAATAAGCATGTTTGGTGGGGGCTTATAAGTTTATTACGAAACAGAGAGAGAAAGTATGTCTTTTGCCTTACTTGTTGCATGTGTTTAATTGGTTGTTGTGGCTTATTGTCCTTTCTTTCCCCTATTTAAGATGGATTCTCTTTTTCGTATTTCAATTTCCTTTCTCCTTTTTTAATCACTTTTTCCAGAACTTTCTCAAATTCATTTATCATTATTTTCTTAAAGAAACTTCATATGAAAATTCCAGGATCCAGAATTCAGCAAGTTTCTAGAAAGCTACTACGAATCAATTCAAATTGTGGAGACGGTAAGATATTTATTTAGTCATTTTTTTCTTGATTTTTTTGTTCGTAGAGATTGACGTGTATCTGGATATGCCATATGCTTGGACATATGATAATTAGAAAGTATCTCAAAGGCTCCTATTTGAGTACTTCAGACCCCCTCTATGTTCTGTATATTTAAGTTTACAAAAGTTTTTCATGTGGGATTAACACATGCATATATTATGCATCTATAATTTTACAACATTTTTGTGCTGTCTTTCCATATGTTTAGCAATGAGCTTAGGTCTCCTGAGCATGATATCACTGATATGAACCCAAGTTTTTGTAATAAAGTAATGCTCAAGTTTCTGGACGGTTTTGGTCCTTTTATTTTGAAGATGATGCATTTGGATAACCTATCAGCAAGGCCTAGCTTCTGTTATTGTATTTTCGTGTGCAAGCAACTATTTCGATCTTAACAGTATTCTCAATTCCTGTTTCACAGTACTCTGATGAAGATGATAGAAGGGATCCTGGGCAACAAGATGAAAATGACCCTTCCAAATCCCAGGAAAAACCCTTGACGAGTTCTGTCATCCGTTCTTGGTGTAAGCTGTTCACAGAAGAGCATAACCGGTCTGCTCTCATTAGTCTGTTAAATGCTTATCGTGCAGCATGTCACTTTGAAGCAGAAACGATTGGTTACAGATTTCAGAATAGTGGTAGTTTTTGCAATATATTGATGTTCGTGCTCTTTTTTATTCTGATGACATATTTCGAAGGCTATTCCAACTTTCATCCTTAAATTGCAGGAAAGAGGGCATACTGGAATTGAAGAATTCTTCAAAGTGGAATGATTTAAAACCACTTGTCAAATGTTACCTAAGAAGTACGCTATTTTTGTTGAATCAGGTCACTGACTCAGAAATTTTGGCCTTCACAATGACCCGAATCAGGGATTCTCTTCTATTCCTTGGTGCTTTTCCTTCACTTCTAAACCGGCTCATCAAGGTATTAAAACTGACCTTTTGTCATACTTTCTGTTCCTCTGGTTAATTTGATTTCTTCACTTCTATATTTTTGGAAAAGCTTTATCTTTGGCTTGAGTCTCAAATGTTTCAACCTGGTCAAGAAAATAATAGTGCTTTTTTTTTTTTTCAGTCAAAAGCTTGAATATAAAGAATAATATTTTACTTGGTAAAGAATAGGATAAAAATGAATAGGAAGTGAACAAAGAAGAGAGAATTTATGCCAGATTGCTGGTTTCCTTTCTACTAAGTGATAAATGTACGCAAACTTGCTTCCCATTGAACGGTGAAGAAATAAGTTCAACTTACTAGCTAAATTATTTTTGAATTTCATGGGCTAAACAAATGATAGATATACCACAATCAACAATATTGGACTTTATTTAACTTTTTGAATGATAGCATTTTTTATATGGTTTAAAATAGTTTTCAGGTGTCGTATGATAAGTAATTGCATTATATAAGCAATCCATAAAAAGTCAACTTGACCGTTGAGTGATGAGACCCCAGTTAGCTTTCTTCTGTGTGTGGGACAGAGATGGAGCAAGTAATCCATTTTCTATTAGTAGCACAGATTATGATGTAAATGAACAAAATGTAGTATTGTATTTCTTAGTGAAGATAAATTACAAAGTTCTGTTGAACTTTTGAGAGGTTCAACTCTATCCCCACCCTAAGTTCCCATTTTTCAGAATACGCCCAAATGAAACTTCCCTTCCCCTATTTATAAGCCTGCCTATACTTATTCCTTCTAAACCCCCAAAATACCCCAATTACTAACTATTAATATGAAGTTCCACCTCGAAATTCACCTTGTCCTCAAGGTGAAAGTCGGAGAACATTTACAAATTTTGGAATGCCATATAGCTTGATGATTTCCTTAGCAAGAATCCAGTCTACAGTCGAAGTGGAAAATTGATATTCCAGCCCAGAAGAATGAGTGGACTTACCGATCACTATCAGTATAGCATCCATGAAGACCCGATTCACTATCAGCTCTTAGTTTTTACCATGATGACCCACGGAATATGTTAAAGTTTCAGCTGCAATTTGTGAACAGAAAATATATTGTTGTTATTGATTGAAGAAAATTGAGAAAATTACAGAAATGATACAGAAACAATAGTCATTCGAGAAGGCTAAAACTCTCCTGAAGGTCTCCCTTCTACTCAATAAAAACCTCATATCTATCTTTCCTTCTACCTCTATTTATAAGGATTTCCCAAGTAATTCCCCCACGCCCTTGTAACAGAATTCTGTTGTTGCCGCTCCTTCTAGTTGCTTCTCAATCCTTCTTGTTTCTTCTAGCATAGGTATACTTGATAGGTGGCCTATCACTACCCCGGGGATCCAAAGACGCCTTGTCCTCAAGGTGGAAGTGTGATTCAACTGCAAAATTTGGAGTATCATATATACCTGAATTATTTCTTTGGCAAGAATCCTTGCCGAGGCCAATGCAGAAAAGGAATATTAAGCAAACCTCATAACCTGTCACACCCACCTAAAAACTTTCCTATAGAATTTTTAGCACCCGTGCAGGTGGTTTAGCCACTTATCCTTCTGCTTAGCTGCCTCAGTCGGCTTCTTCAACTCCATCAAAACTCCCTGATCATCATTCTGCAGATCATTCATCATTGCTCTT
>CAIGRN010185620.1:0-21183 GCA_903798345.1 Fraxinus anomala | reverse complement strand
CAAATTTTACCATAATCTTCATTTTGTGCCAGAGAAGGTCTCTAACCATTCATAAATATATAGTTAGGGTCCATTTGGACGGAAACCGTCAAAACACCGTCGGTTGACTTGGAAAATTAAAAAATCAGGTATATTGACCCTTTTAATGAGAGGCAATTTCGTCCAATCACTATCCTCATTTGATACTGTTCAAATAATTGTATATTTTCTTCCACATCGTTGAATAATATTTATTTTCTTTCCCTCCAGTAATTTTGAGACGCTTTTCAGAAAATGAGATAGATATGAATGTCATAGATGTGGGTTCTCTGTGGATATAAAGACTTCATGGATGAACATGAACCCAAGAAGAAGGTTTATCAGCTACCCACGACGTAAAGATGCAGGTAGATATAATTTCTTCGACTAGGTTGACCCGCCAATGTGTGAGATATCGAAGGAGCTGATTCCTGGACTTCTATGGGCTAGAAGAGAGATGGACCATGAAATAAACACCCTCCATTCAAAATGTCGTACAGCTTGGAAGACTTGGCTTATTGAATTTGTACGTGGAGTTTTAGTGAAATGGGTATGTTCCTAGATCTGGGTTAGGTATGAGCTAAGATGTTGGGTTTCTATGTTGTGATGTGAGTCTCACAGTGAAAAATCGTGTGGTCTCTTGTCTTACTTATTTTCTAGTAATAAAACATGTTATTATTCAAATGTGATTCGATGTTTTGTTTATTCTATGTTCATCTTATTTGCTGAGAATGAATGATTTGCAAATAGAAAGAAAATTTTGTTTGAAATACGTTAAGATGATGGTGCAGCGATGATCCCAATTAAATTGCATAATCCTAGATAAATTGCATAAGTCCCCGAGGCAATCCCAAACGTTTTCCAGTTGTCGCGGAAAAAGTCCCAAACGTTTCAAAAAAAGGATTGCAATGCTGAGATTTCTTTTCATCTTCACTTGAAATGCACATCATCAAAAAACCAGTTCGAGTTAATCTCTTACAAAAGATCATATACAGCATAAAAAACAGTCTAAAAAAACACAGAAGCAGTACAAGTTAAGTTTTTTTTTTTTCCTTGCCCTTCTTATTCGCCTGTGCTTGAGATTTATTTGATGTAGATGATTTTCTCTTGCCTTGTGATGTTGATTGTGATTGTTGCTGAGTATTTGCTTGTGACCTTGGCAGGGAACTTGCATCTGTCGGCAATGAGGTTGTATATGTTCTCATGTTATGGCATATTCCCATACATCTTCTACATGTCATCTTCATACTCGTTCTTACAATTTTTGTACCTGAAAGTGGTTCAACTTGTGACTTTTTTCTCATCTTCTTTGGTCTGCCTACCTATTTCTTTTTCATGGGTGGATCAAGAGGATGCCTACCAAGTTCTGGCTATAATTTCGGACCTGACATTGACTAGATTACTGGGTTGTAGGTTCTGAGATATGAAAGGAAAGAAGTACAAAAGATCAGTGCCTATCTGGAATTTTAGATCTTGTATGTCAATTGTAGGGTTAAACCAAATCTCATTCCTAACTCTTGAGGATGACCCCCTTCTTCAGTGTCACTTGGAATGCTTCTCAGGTTATCGGAGTCATCGTTGTCTGTTCCATCACCATCTGCATGTCCCACATTGCCTTGAATCTCATCCTTCATATTATCAATGTCAATATCAAGAGATTGATCAAAGTGAAGAATGCATCTTCATTACTGTCATCTTCAACAACATTTTCCTGCTGATCATATTCTGAACGACTAAAGTCCTCCAAGTGTCCTTATTCAAATTCATGGTCCCCATCATGTTCAACTTCAGGTTCAACCACATGTTTCTCATCACTTGCATTATCAGTTGGTGCACTATCAGCCTTTTCATGTGGAGTATCATCAACAGTAGGTGCAGTATCATCAAGATGCAGTGCATGTTCAACTGCAAGTTCCTCAATTGTAGCCTCCACTTCAACATTTGCAGGTTCCTCAACCCCATCCACTGTATAATCTACAAGTTCCTCAAATGTTGCCTCCACTTCAACATCTATAGGTTCATCTTCTGCAGGCTCCAGATTTTCAACAACTGCCACACCAAAATTAGTATCACCTACAGGTTCACCCATTGAAGCCCCTATATTTTTCGCCAATCTCTTGAGCTCCGTCCCAACATGAGCATCTCCATTAATATTATCATCTATGTACTTTTCCACCTCAACATGAACCTCATGATCACCATCTGTGTCTGCTTTCATTTCATCTATTTCACCTCATCCACTATATACACATCACTCCCATCTACAAATTCATCATACACCTCCACAGCATACTATATATGGTACCCAAGTTGACCATCATCCTCTACATTCCCTGTTTCTTCCACATTCTCCAAGACCTCACATCTGTCAACATCCACAACTGAAATATCAGTTCTCGCCTTTTCATCCCATAGCAATTCCAATACTTCAACCACAGGCAAACACCACAACTCAGCAATCTTCTTATCCCCAAGCAATCTTACTAAATTCATGAAGTCTGCATCCCTCACCAACTAGAAAGACGTCTCACTAAATCTCTTCTTTTCAACCTTATAGAGATACCTCATTCTTTGGGGGTATCCCAATATCTTCAAGACATTGTCCAGTAGAAATCTATTAAACCAATCCGAATTCACGTAGTCAAGATATGCTATCTTACCATATTCGTACACAAAATTGCGCATCTTGACGAATAATATACCATCATGGTGTAGCTTTATGATGACATAAGTAGAATTTCTCATGTATAACAAATTCAATCAAAATGATCATCAGGCACAAACCTTAGTCTCATTATACATGAATGCATAATGTGAACCCATAGCTATTGCACGTTTTATGGTATACCCAAATCTATAAAATGGTAAAAAAAATATGCAATATTTTAGTAGAAGAAATCACATCACGACTCAGTGCGTAACAATGAGCCCGACTATTTTCAAAAATTTGAAAAAAAAAAAGAAATATTCATCGTAGACATGAGCAGGAAGAGGGCATCGTATGTGACAAGCAAAATCTTCAACATTATCAGCAGATTCATGGCTTTTTTCACCCGACATTGTAGATGATGACCGTTTCTCTTTCTTTCTATGTAACGTAAATATGTGAGTGAGAAATAATTGATTACTTTTCAATTTTTAAAACAAATGAGGAATAGGGATTGGACGAAATTACCCCCTCCTTAAAAGGGTTAATATACCTGATTTTTCAATTTTCTAGGTCAACTAACGGTGTTTTGGACGATTTTCATCCAAATGGACCCCAACTGCATATTTATAAAAGGTTAGGGACCTCATCTGACTCAAAATGAAGATTATAGTAAAGTCTGCAAAAAATGAAAAGGTTAGGGATCGCTGCTGCAATTTTTTTTTTTCCTTTCTATGGACATTAGAGCAATAATTAAAAAATTATTTTTCAATCGATTTTATTTATTTTTATTTTTATTTGAACAAATTAAATTGTAAAGATTCATATAACTTTTTTTTTTATCCCTAAACCAACTTTTTTTTTATTTCTATTTTGATTTTTTCTCTCTCTCTCTTTTTTCTCTATTTCTATGAAAAATAAATTTTAACTAAAGATTCATATAACTTTTTTTTCTTTTTCATCCACTTTTTTTTATGAAAAAGATCATTTGATAATTTAATTATAAGATTTTATATAAAAGAGACTAATTATTTTCTATTACATGGAGAGGGGAAAATGAATTATGGAAACCACCACCTCGTATGTTGGAATTTTGCGCTGCTTCACTAAGTTTACATGAATTCTATTTTAAATGAAAGTCTTCAAAAGTCTTTTAAATTATGTAAAAATTCATAAAAGTTTTAAAATGAAAATCTATATAAGCATACGAAAGACTTTCATTAATTCTATAAAAATCTATGAAATTCACAGCTATAAAAGTCTTCAAAGTCCCGATTGAATAAATCATCATAAGTTTGAAAAAACTCGTGTGACACCACTAGAGAGTGGCTATAACACGGCACAAAAAAAGGGATGGGAGTGATTTTAAGATTATACGAAAATGTAGAATATATATCAAATAAAATTTAATTAAATGCAACTAACTTGTTGTATGCATAGCACACACAAAAATGTAGACATATATTTCTATAACAGTATTATGAACCATCGTAATTTCTTTTAATTTACAATTACATTCTTCTTATTAATTGGAAATTTTATGACTTCGTTCTTTAAATACAAATATCAGATACATCCCATTCGTTTTTATAAGTTATAGAGAAGGTTTATTCCTACATCATATTCTTCAATATGCAAAAAAAAAATTATATACTTTCATTTTACACTATGTTTTTTTTTTTTTTTTTTTTGAAATATCCATTTTACTCATTTAGTTCATTTTGTTGACCTAAAATAGATTGTAATTCTTAAAGTCAACAATATATTTTGTGTACTTTTTCTCTAGTTTTCTAGAGTTTTCCCCTTGAATTTCTTATACTTGAACCCTCATTTTTAATTGTGCAATGGTCTACTTATAAGAATTGATATTTTAGTCATTTTGTGATTTGAAATTCTTCATTATTTTGTTCAAAATCATGATTAAGTTTCCATTTTCAAAGCTTATTGTAGGCCCAAGGATGGCTAATCAAGATGGGTTAATTGATTTTTAAAACATTTTCGAAGAATTAATTTAAATTCAAGCAATACCCAAGAATGGCTAACCAAGATGAGGGGGGAGGACATAGAGTGAATTGGTTTTAAAAAAATTTTCGAATAATTAATCTAAATTCAAGCAAGTAAAGACTAAATAGATTAATTCAAATAATACGCACAATTATAAAAGCGATAAGTAAAATGGAGAGATGGTACAAAGGATATAATTGTAGAGATTCAATAAAAAACAATGATCTAAGTCCTCCGTTACTGAGCTCTCCGACACGAGCAAGACATTTTCACTATATTAATTGACTTATGTTGAATCCAACCATTTGACAACACTTTCGGTGACTTACAAATAAGAAGTATCGATCTTTATACAACGTTGAGCTTTACAGGACCTCAACACGACCCACAAGTTTTAAAGAAAGTTGGTTTTACAAATGAAACTTCTCTCTTAATAAACGATATGATCACAATTAAGTACTAATAGAGAACTAGGCTAACATTTTAATAGTTAGCAATGAATGAAGTTTAAGTGTTAGGTATGAAAACTTTTGACGTGTATAATGATTTTCAAAAGTTGATCAAATTTTTTTCAAAACTTTGATAATAATAAGTAAGATGAGAAATCAATATAATTTGGTTCAAAAATATTTCACTTGAATGCTCTTAAATGTTTTAATGAATGACAAGTGAGTTAGTATCTATAGCAGTTGAAAAAGTCAAAAACTCTATCGAACCGGGCGATGTACTGTTCCGAACGATTGATTTAGCTGTTGCTCGTCGAAGTCAAAACGGTAGAAAAATCGACCATTGCAGATGAACCAAACATCCGGATGGGCTGAATTTTTTCGGCTCCTCTCGTTTGTTTGTTTGTTTGAAATAATGTAAGTTTATAAATGTCATTTTTACTTGATTTTTTAATGTAAGTGATGCTAGTAGGTTTGAAAATTAATTGAAATTCTTATATTTGAAAAATAAATTTTGTGCAAACTTTTTACGAAGTAGATTTTTATCGTACATAAAAATTCGTTACTTGAGCTTCTAGTGAATCATTGCTAAGGATTAAAGTATTTTACTTTTACAAATGAGCTCAAAACATCTAGGTTTAATATCTTTGATTGATTTGACGCGAGTGTTCGAATTGTTGCTAGATTTTCAATTGATGCAAGTGCTTGATTTGTCTCCGATTGTAAATGTTTGAATCTATCTTGAATTTTCTTGATCGTCACTGCAAGTCTTTTGATAGTAATTGTTTTGTCTCCAATTTGATCAACATGTAACAATGAAGACTCGAATATAAATGTTAGAGATAAAACTATTTTGTTTATTATAATCAAAATATAAGATCAATCACATGTCAACACTTATTAATATTTGTACTTTTATGACATTTGTTTAGTTACATTCTGTTTTCTAGCAAATATATAGTGCACTTACTTCAAGGTTGATTTGTAAGAGTTTGCACTAAGATGACACGTCTTTGTCCGAAACTATTCGAGGCCTCTAATAATGTTTCACATCGTGTTAAGTCCTATATATTATAAAGGTTATAGATAGAAGATAAGACAAATGTATCCTCGACAGATAGGGGCAGGATGCAAGCATTAGAAGAAAAGGTATACATGGTACATGGACATTTTCTCCGTGCTATTTAAAGAAAAAAAAATGTGAAAAAGTTCCATACCTTATTGGGGAAGTGCATCATTTTGTTTAGGCAAGCATCGGCAATCGAGGTACATGTTCATTTAAGGTAAGTGAACACACGATTGGATCCCTTTTTGCGGCTAAAGTGACATCCAAGTGGACTGTAATAAATTTATGAATATAAAACACACTATATTTGAAATTAATTTAGATGAAAAAATTACAAAATATACCCCACGCTACAACTTTTATTAATGGCGCCACATTTTAATTGAAATAAAGGTTTGTAACTTTTGTTCGTTCTCACACTTTGTTCCCAACTTCTTTCATCGTATTTTTATCGTCAACCTTCTATTATTTAGCACATCTTATCTTTGATGAAGATAAAAAAATCCTTTAAGAAGGAGTAAGAAGACTACACTACCCCTTGTATTTTGAAATAAAAAGGATAAACATCAAATACAAAAAGTTTGGCAAAATATTTTTCTCATGCTAACGGAATATTTGGATAGAAATTGACATTAGAGAAAACAATGTGCTAATTAATTGAAATTAAAAAAAAAATAGAAAAAAAGGGAGGACATGATGAGTGTAAAATTGAGAATCTTAATTACAATTAAAATTTGGTGCAATTAACGAAAAGTGTAATTATATTCACACTATCATTTTTGTTAACTTCGTCGCATTTTAATTGCAATGAAGGTCCTCACATTTTGCTAATTTTTGCACTAATATTTCCATTTTTTTCATGATAATTTTATGTTTAACATTTAATTAGGTAACACATCTTGTTTCTTATAATTATGTTTGTCCAAATATTATGTTAATGTGGGGATATATTTTGTAAATCAAGTACACTAATTTTTATAATAGTTATTATTTTGCATTTAAAATTAATTTCAGATTCATTTTAAGTTGGGGCCATCTTCCAATTTAAAAAAAAATTGTTAAGAATGTATGTTTAATTTTCTATGGACGGTGATTTTTTTTCCTTTTTGCGATAATGCTTCATAGTGAAGAATACCAGTATAAATATTGAACATAAAAATATATAAATAAAAGAAAAAAATTTATGTAAATTATAGTGAAAAGGCTCAACTGAATGTAAATTCTGTTGACCTTGATTCTTGTATGCACATGTGGACAACAGGTATTGGGTCCACTTGCGTCCATATAAGCTAATTCTAACACGCTTGGACACATAACCAGTCAACAAAATATCTCGATTTGGGGGTAAGACAAGCTTTATAACGTGAGAAAAAATGTTCTGATGCCGACAACATATATAAATGAGATCGCATAATAAAGAGCAATCGAAAACACACAAATCCCAATCTAAAGCTAAGCATCCAATTCCAACAATCTAGGGTGATAGAACAAGAAAAAAGATGAGATATAGCTTCAAATGTATATAATTACATTAGCCTTCAAAATGGTACAAGAGTGAATATTTATAGTGTTACAAATGAAGTAGTGCCCGTTGAATGAAGAAGCAGTTGGTTTCATCTTCTTAACTGGAGTGTAATGTCTTAGCCATCAATTCGACGCAACTAGCCTATGGCCCATTTAATGTTCTTAAAGAGGCTGCCACCCCTACAATCTATGTTGAGAGGATTTGACATATTTCTCGTTACAAAGGTCACATCAATCATTTGAATAAGATTTTATCTACAACCACTCCGCTGGAAGGGCTTCGATGGTTCTTCATTTGTCGATCCGCTTCGATGATGAGCTTCGATCGATTTTGTCCTAAGCTCTTGCTGTCTTTGACCTTGGTCAAACATTGGTGACGTTGGATGTGGTTCATGGGTTGTTTCCTTGAATAAACCCTATGTGGGATGCCACGTGTAACATCTGGAACCTCAGTGACGAGGCATAACAAATTCATTGAGAGATATATAAAAGACCGAAAAAATAATTATTAGATGAAAATTAAACGGTAATTAAACTTTTGAAGAATAAAAATATAGTTAAAGCGCTCGTTTGGTCCCCCATTATTTCATATTAGTAATTTTTTAGATAATGTGTGTTTAAAAATGAAGGAATTTTTTTGAATTTATGTGTAATATTATTTTATTGGAGAATGTGTGATTGATAAGAAAAGGGAAAAATGACTTATAATTTAATGAAGAATAATGGGGGCCAAATGGGGGCTAAAAAACTAGTATGTAAAGTGATGAGTAATGTAATATAAAATGTGTGATTTGTTATTTTTAATCATGGATATTTTGGTCTATTTAACTATATATTTATAATGATATTTATCAATTTTTGGCAATTTTTTTCCCTATACTCTAACATTTTGCATGTAAGACTATAAATTTACAAAATACAATAGGTAAAGTACAAGTACACCCTATACATGGGATGCATTTTGTAAATTCCCTACATTATATTTCTTCATTTCTTTCTTTCTTTCTTCTTATTTAATATTTATGTTTTATTGTTTTTCATAAATTTTATTTATGTGGAGCTATGCTTTTACAAAATATTTTTTCTAAATAAAAGTTTTGGATGTTAGCCATTTAACGGAGATTCGTGTGCTGATTGCTTGCCTTAGCACTCTATCATGAAAGGTCTTCTGCTCAATGCTTGTACAAAATTTCATTTAGTATGAGATTGTTACATGTAAACTATACCGACTATACCACAAGCGTATCGTTGTCAAGTTTTGTAATATAATTATAAAGTTGGAATGTCGAACTTACATGGATTGAAAATCAAATTCTTACTAAGTACTGTAATGATAATAACCTTTATTTTAACTAGACGATTGAATTAAACTGTCAATGTTTTTAACTAATTCTACAGTGAAAATTTGACTAAATAAACTATTGAAAATAAGTTTTAGGATTAAATAATATGAGGAGCCTAGGTTTTGAGTTCATCTAACTATCAATTGTGTTTCTCATGTCTCTAGTTATCTCCAATTGATTTTTTCAAGTTTATAAGCAAGAACTCTAATATAATTATACTCCCTTTCTCGAGTGCCAAATAAAAATTATTCATAGAACTCAATTCCAATATCTCTATTCCGAGTAAAAAATCTAAGAATTATTAAGTTTTATGGTTCTTATGTGAAAAAGCTTCAAAAGAATTACACTTTCTCTTGAAACCTATAATATCCTAGGTTGTGTTATCCTATGATCAATTTAAGATTCCCTCTCTCGAGTATTGAATCTAAAACATCGAATCATTCAATCAACGGCCAATTAATTGAAAGCATTAAAAATTAATAACACAAATAAAAAAAAATTTAAAAATCAAAACATAATATCAAGTATTACATTAAATCCTAGATGGAAGATTTAGCTCATGATGAAAAATTATGAAAAACTCATCCATAATTAACAGCATAAAGCAGAAAAGAGAAACTGTTTTGGAATTTGATTCATTCTTCTTGTCAATGTTTCTCTTGCTCTCTTGCTTGATTTCTTGCATTTGCCTCGCCAAATTGTGTTTCAAAAGTGCCTCAAAAGATGTATTTACGCTTTTCTTGAAGTTCTAGATGGATTGAGATTGTTCCGCTCTTTTTACAGACCAAGAAAATAAATTTATAATTTACGTTGTGGAGGCTGGGTGCTGTGAAGGTTTTGTATTGGCGCCTAGGAGTTGGATCTCTATATGTTTCTACCTTGGTTGGGAGTTGAGTAGTGCCTATGCCTTGTGAGTCTAGCACCTAAACGCTGCAAATTTGTTAACTTCTGCATTTTCAACTGGTTATTTTGGGCCCTTGGGCTCCAGATGATAGTGCTTGGGGGCACCATTTTTGCATCAATAATCTATTTTCTATTTTGTGTTCTCTGTTTCCTTAATTCATCTCTTTCATCATTCATTGACTTTTTAAAGCTCCATGGGTAGCCATTTTTCATCATATAACCCAATCCTATAAAACAACATTATCAAACACATCAAAATATTCTAAAACTCATAAGATCTAACAAATTATCAAGTTAAAATTGTACGAAATGCATGAGTTAACACACTCATCAAAGATCTATCGAGCTTCAATAACGATACCTTGGCCTTTAGCTCACCGATGATATAACAACCCCTACACGAATCCATGGCGGCCATTGGTCTGATTAAAGCAACTTGATTCCTAGAATGCAATCCTTGAAAATCTCTTGGCTTAGTATTGACTAACTGACGTAAACGCCTAACAGAAATATAACATGAAACAAGAGGGTAAAATTGTAATTGCATTGTTGTTTAGTTTATTTGGAGAACATTTTATAGAATACAAATCTCATGGTAGGTTTCTATAATTTTTAATGAGAGAATGTGTGTCTATATTAGTCAGTAAGATAATCTTCAATCATGGTGTAAGATAGATCTAAATTGTAATTTAATCTTCAAAGTGATCGGAAACCTCTCGAATGGAGAGATGCAAATGAAATGCAAATTGCATTTTCATGCAGAAAATATAAATTTATGTCTTTTTTTTTACATCCACAAAAGGCAAAATGTGGATTTAAATAAATGGTTTTGAAAAATTAATTTACACCTAATTTTACACTACCTTTGGAGATGCTCTAACTTCATGGGATATCTATGTTATTTATTTTATAACGAAAGTATTTCTAGATGTTCCTTAAGGTTACCCTTGTCGTTGTATGGCAAGAGTTTGGCATGTTGAAATTTGGAGGAGAGGGCTTGGTGTTAATCTCTGTGAAGAAAGGAGAGTCATCAACATCGTTGTCCCATCTACACAGCTTACTAGATCAAACTCCATCATTTCATAGGATCTCCACTCTAGCATTTGAAATTATGGAAGTAGGACGATTGGAACCCCGTATATTGCTTTCTTGCTGCAACTTTTGAAGCCCTTCTTTCACACTTATTCCTTGGTTGCCTATCTCTAGGCATCTTATTTTAGGGCCTATTTCTATGCAGATCACAAAAATTATCGAAGATGCTTGTGGACATCATCAATTTGGGCTCTTGTTTATATACTGGAGGGAATTTAAGTTTTTTATAACGTGTATGTGTCTTATTCGAATGTTCCCAATGTGGGATTGGGAAGTGTCCATATATACGTATCAGAGGATTGTATTCTATATTTCTATGGTCTCCTTATGCGAGGGAGCTATTCGCCTTGTCCTCAACTAGCCGTTGTCACCAAGGCCCCTAATAGGACCATGGATCTACTTGAGGCATGCACATAAGAGGGAGCATTTGCATGTTGGGAAAAATGCATCCCTTGATAGTTCCTTTGTTGTAGGAAGGCTTGGTGAGTAGCATTTTGTTTCGCCATTTGTCTCATATGTGCGACAATGCTATTTATCTCGAGAGATATTTGGTTGGCAACCCGTTTCTGGCATATTTATATGTAGCCCTTTTAAGGTTCGCATATCCTTCTCTTCCACTCATCCTCACTACAAGGGTAATTCTTTCGAAGAAAAGAAGTAAATCTCTTAGGCTTAATGCATGTTTTTTGGTGGTATTTTTTTACTTACGTGCCTCTCGTGGTTAAAGTGTGATTTCCAACAGACGATATCATTCTATTGACCTCCGAATCTAGATGGGATCCAGCTCGCCAACAGATTTCGTTTCCACTCTCCTTTGCATGCAAGTTACTCACATACTTGAAACACACTTTTTAAAGGCACAAGATCAAAGTCTCTCCAAGCAAAGATGGGGAAGGTCGTGATTGTAAGCGTTCCGATGCCAAGTCAATAAAATGGGAAAATAAATATATTGGGTGTGGGAGTGATACTAATCTGTTTTCTTGTACTACAAATCTCATGTTATTTTCTCTCCGAACTATAGGCTCCACGATCCGTTTATGGTTGATTTTCTTATTGCCAAGTTGATGATTCTCCCTCTTGTTACCAACAACCCGTAACAACAATTGACTAATCTCTCCGATCTTAGTAGTAAGATCATCAAGCCGTCGATTTGTTGCGTCCAAATCTGCCCTAGTAACTAGTACGTTACGCATGCTTATGAATAAAAAATATAGAGACGAAAAAACTGGCTCTGATACCACCTGATGTAGGACGAAAATGTGAATAATAATAAAAGTATTTTGTTCGTAACACACGAATGGGTATTTGCTCGTATTTCGCTAGAATGTACGTGACGAATATTTGGAATCCATCAATAAATGGGAAAACTAAAATATTGTATTAATCAAGAATCGAATGAATTATTTTACAACACGTCTCGCATTACAAAAGATGTCACAAACGTATATCCATTTGAAGCATGGAAACAATAAGAAGCCCACGATAGATCACTTCAAAATCTGTGGTACGCATATGCACTCATTCAATCGCAAATTACAGAAAATTTTGACAAAAAATAGTAAAAACTTGTGTCATGAGCTAGATGACGAGTTCAAAGGATAACAATTGCTAAATCTATAGGTAAACAAAATTGTAGTTTCTTGAGATGCTATCTTTGATGAAGGTTCAACTTGGGATTGTTGAAAATTTATTTTTTAATTTCTTTCAAGGATCGTCTGTTGCCTACTTTCTCCTTCTCTGCTAACTAAACCAAGAAAGAAGTAGGAAAAAAGCATCACGGGTGGGCCACAATAGAGTTTTTTTGCGTTTAGATAGAAATTTTATTAATTTTCCTTGATTAATTAATTCAAATTCATTGTCCTTGATGATATTTAATAATGGAGCAACACATGTAATGAAAAATGTCACGTGGTGTGACAAAATCGTTATCATAGAAATATAATACCTTTATCTAACACATTTAATTATGAGATATGGAAATGTATCAATCTCGATTAATTGATCATATCTTTCGTCCCATTCTTAAGTCAATGATTATCAAAACTCTTTTCGACTTATGAATTCACATTGGTCGAGAATTTGGATACCAATTTAATCGAAAGAAACGTAGATCTTACTATCTAATAGTGACAAATCTTTTATTGATCATCACAACATTCATATGATTCTTGATATATCCAAACGATTTCTTATTAGCGACTCTTAGTAAAGCAACATCTAACATTACCATAGTATGTTTGTCCTCATATAAGGTATTATGATGACCTCAAATCGAATGACTAATTTTACTATCGAACGTTAGAGATTAATCACGACACTTAGATAATTACCCATGTAAATTCTCTACAGTAGGTCTCTAATGTTTTGTTTTCTTAACAAAATATTTAAGCATCCATTTAGATGTCATTATATTTTAGCTTGTGTACTCGCTACCCAATTCATAAGTAAAAAAATACTATGCTTGTTGATATATCCATAATAACAATAGCATTGTGTAATTTATTACTTACTATCCTTGATAATTTAAGATTCTATCATATGTAACATGCATCTCACAATCACTACTCCTTGTGATTAACAAGTTACTAAGATTTAAATCTACGGTCTCTATTAATTTAATTTATTATTATAATAATTTAATTAAATAATAGATTTACGATAAATAAAAATGCATCAATCATATTAAAAGTGTTTATATTCAAATCTAGGTCATAACATTTATAGGCATTACAGGGATTGGGAGGATTGGCAAATTGTGGGGCTCGAGACCATATCAAATTGTTGGCACCTCAAGTTACTTCGCAGACTTGTAGCCGAGCAAAACTCTACTCCCTGCATTTCTAGAACTAAAGCTGAAAGTGAGTTAAGATAGTTATCCAAGAAAGAAGTATTCACTAGCAGATCTATGATTCATGCGAAATTGGATTATTCTCTTATGAGCCCCAATCATTTGAAAAACCTCAAAAGACAAAAGCTAGACAAGACCAATGAACATGTGTCAACCATCGAGAAAAAAAATTGTGGGGGTTAAAACTAATTTCCTATTAGTTGTGAACTACCCAAACTTTGGAAGACCACAAAAATTGGTTTTGGAATATGAAGTCTTAAACTACATAAAATTGAAATCTTAGCATTGGAAACTTGAAGGTACTCTTCAAAAATCTACAAGTCTTAATATTGTAATTATTTGACGTATTTGTGAACATTTAGATGTGTAACGAGATGTGATGGCATTGTTGAGCCATCATGATCACCATCACATCACGTTGAAGTAAGAAAATCAAAGTAATATCGAAGAGTGCAATATAATAACAGCACTTCTACTCAATCAAATTTATACATGATCAATTGTGTGTGTGGGTGTGTGGTGCTAGGGCCAAGGTGAATAAGTGAACTAAAAAGCTAAATGCTGTGACATTTTGATTGATCCAATTGATTAGATTCCACCAATTCTGTGGCCTTTTTAACTGGTCCCGAATGTGGGTTATCACCCGTGACCCCCATAAAGCTCTAACCTTGCTGTAATCACCTTTCTCGGATGCTAATGGCATCATATAAATCATCTTTTTTCAAAGAACAATTTTGTTAAAAGACACTACCCACTTTCTACAAGTCCATTATTTTATGCTTCAAAGCACTTGGGACAATTATTTCATCAACATCCAGATAACTTTGATCATATTAAAATACAAGACATTATATCTACTCGAGGGTTATCTAAATAAGTCTTAGATTGTTATTAAATCACGCCGTTTAAAAGTTTAATATTTCTTATCTCGACTCTAGGTGTTGTTAAATTAAGGTTTACCAGTGTGCCGACAGTTGAGGGAGCTACCACCAGGAAACATGGAAACTGATATTTATTTTTTTTTCCTCCAAGAAAAATCGTGAGGATCATTTTTATTTTGGCATTTGTATGTGCTGACATGATAAACATCACAATCTCTTTAAACTAATTCGAGTCCAAGAATTAAACACAAACACACATATATAATGTTCATGAACAGTAGAAGTTGGATCTTTTGCAATACCAATTTCTTATCTCCCACAATTATTTCTATCCCAATTGAAGACAACCAAAAATACTCACTCTCTCTCCAAAAACTCTTTCTGATCCACATTTAAGATTCAACTCTATCTGTTAATGTTTCTTGCAGCATAGAGTGAAGTCATTTTCACCATTTCTCATAATTCTTTTTCGCGGCTCCTTTCGATCTGTGGATACTTTAACTATATTACAGTTTTGGTTATCACTCTATGAATAATTATATACAAACAGAAAAGAAAAATTAAACAAGAAAAATTAAAAAGAGAAGGCTCAGTACTGAGTTCTAGAAACCCTAATTAATAATCTTAAGGAAAAAATAACAAGGAAAAAGATTACTCAGCATTAAGCTTCGTCTGGTGTCTCTGAAATTCTCTCTAAGTGAGGTCTCCACACGCCAACACGCCCTCTCCGTCGATCTTTCTGTGTTGAAAGCTTTTCTGATAAAATCTCACTTAAATACTGATCAGAAACCAGAAAGTTTTTCATAGAAAGATCACTGTTTTTCTCAATATCTTCGTTTTCGGATTCTTTCTTTTTTCTCCTTGTCGATGATCTCGATGGAGTCTTATGGGATCGAGAAGGCAGAGGCATGAGAAAATAAATCTTCCCACGTTTTAGTATTGCATCAGGAGGAACCACAACAATCTTTGGACACATCCCTTCATCAGACGGCGATGAGGGCTTCTTTAAAACATGTTTTGGATGTAATTTCATGATTTCTTCTGCCTTTATGGTGCCACTGATTTCTTCAACATGGCCATTAGTATGTACTATTCGAATTACATCGAGGGCACCACATGGAAGAATGCAAGATATGCAGCATCTAATGGCGTTTTTCATGGTCACTAATTCTGAACTCCTCTCTTAAAGAGAGACATAGACAGAGAGAAGAAGAGGAGGGAGAGAGAGAGAGAGGGGGGAAGGGAGGAAGGAGTGGAAAGAAGTGAAAATATAAGGCAGAAAGATAAAAGAGAAGTTTCTTTCTTTTTTCTTTTTTTAAATAATTTATCTGTCTTTATTTCTTTCTTTTCTGATAGATGATGGTTTTATTATATGCTTTTGGCCCTCCTATTTGTCCTCATTTTTCTATGGGGCATTCTCTTTTAACTTGCTTGGGATGAAATCCATATATGGCATGAATTAATAATTGCACCTCATTCTGTACTTTTGCCTTTTGGATCTATCATTCAACCCTCCCTGTACCATCCCTCCTTAGTACCCTCAGCCTTTCACTAAGTTCAATAATTTGGGTTGGAGGATTATGGAGACACATGTTTGTCCATGACTGGTATTGCCAAATCATCCAAGTGGTTCAATCAAATTCTGACACTTGTCAATCTTCGATTGAATATGCTTAGTTGGAGTAGGTGAGAAGGCTATTAGTGTAGTGCCCTTCTTAGGGTAGGGGAATGTGGAGTTCTTGGTATTATATGGAAGGAGAGGAAAGAGGAGTGAAATGGGATTTTTTTTTTTTTTTTTACCATTGTTTTTCATGTTTGGGTTTCAAGATAATCTTCTTTTGAGAGGAGTTTGATTATCTTTCAATAACCCCAAGTAAGATCATGTGCATTGTGGGTAGTATATCATAAATACTCATTTCCAATAATCAAGATAGATTGCTTGAATTTCTTCACAATTAGATTGAAATTGGAATTTGGGACTTTCTTGACTGATAAATGTGCAATCTTTGTTCTCTTCAACCTAAGCCCACTTTAAGATAAAGAAATTCAAAAGCAAGATGATGACACATAGAAAATGGTTCCATTTGACAAAGATACATTGATATATATGTACTGATCTGATGTATATTACTCTATATTGATTTGATTCATGTTTTTCAAAATCTTTGGTATACAATTTCTGATTGAATAGAGGGGCCCAGGCATTTCACGGCAGAGATGCAGAGTTAGTGGGCAACATGTGAAGGATGAAGGGGGAGAGGGGTCCTCTGGATAAACCTAATCATATAAAAATCTAAGATTAACTTGTTAGATTGTGACTAATTAAGTTTGAAAGCAGAGGATTTCCTTGGACTAATATTTTTAGAAGAAAATGATAGATTAGATGGGATCATGGGCTGTCTGTTGATAGCTTCAATTATTAAAGAGATGAGAGATGGGGATGTTTGAATATGCAGCTGATTTTTCTAGTATTGGCAATCATCACACAAAGGAAGTAAACAAAAAGAGAATTTTTACTGACACTCTTTATCATCACATACCCTGCGGACTTTTGACTTTGCATCTGCAAATTCCATCTGATATTGTTGCCTGGCTCCTGCAGATTCTCTTAATGGAAGTCCTCTCAACAACTCAACCTATTAACAATTTTTTGAGTTTGAAGTAGGATCGCATTACAAATCATACGATTTTAAATCCCATATAAAGAGCTTTCTTTGTCGTCTAATCTTTAGCTAGATGTTTATTTTCGATGATATTCAGTTCGTAATAACACCTCTTTAGAGGTTAAAGAGTGAATTTATACCACATGATAAATTTTCAAAGCATTAAATAAAAATATGGACACGAGACAGTATCAAAATCTACTGCATTGGTTACTGCCTGGAATTTTTTGCTAAAATTTACTCTCGCTTTTGTTTAGTGGATAGTGAGATTGTGGACTACACGGTATAAGAATTAAATCAACAGCATCTTTTAGTTTGGTACTTGTCTATTTAACTACGCGTGCATGAATGATTTAAGTAAACTAGCAATCGACTAATAAGTCTTAGAGCCAACTTCTCTAGAAAGGCAAATAAAATGTTTCTAGAGAATCGAAGTACAGACTATGAGGAATATACAAGCACTGTGTATGGAGTAGTCACACGGACCTTTTATTGACAACTGAAGCATTATCTAGTCACAGAAAAGGTTTATTTATGTACAAATCCCCTGCAACAACTCTCAATACTTCCATCACTAAGTTTACACAAATCAAAAGAACCAAACTAGCACAGCGTGCCTTTCCACTCATGGAGGCGAGCGAGAACTTCCTGGCAGGTAGGACGTTCATCTGGTTCTGCCCAGCAATCTGGAATAAGAACAAATCAAAAGCTAGTTCTAAAGTGGCACAACAACTCTCAAGACGAATTATGCAGTTGTAAAAATGGACCTGCAATTAACTTGCTCAGAGGACCTTCAGGAATTTCAAGCCTCTGTCCATTATCAGCAACAGCATACACAACCGGCTCGCATGCAGCATCAACGTCAATAAATCTATTTTAAGTTCTTTTGTGTACAATCCTTGATATTATTCTGTATAACAGTAGAGAGGTTTCGTAATACTTACTTGAACAGATGGTACACCTTCCCATGGCATTTTGAGAGTGCATAGCTCCCATATGATGACACCAAGGCTGAAAATATCACATTTCTCAGTGAAGGGTTCATTGCGAAGAAGTTCTGGTGACATCCATTCGGCAGTTCCAGCAGAAGAAGAATCCTTCATTGGCACCGTAGTCAGTGCTCGTGATAGCCCAAAATCACATATCTTCACTGTCCAATTCTTATTCAAGAGGCAGTTCGCACTTTTCAAATCACGATGTACTATTTTCATTCGATGTAAGCACATCAGACCCCTTAATAAACAGAGACGAGAGGAGCTTAAAACAGAAAGGGAATGAAGCAGAAAAACATATACCAGGCTGATGATAAACCCCACTGTCAACTGAGATTAATCAAATATGATCTTTCGACTTTGTTTCTCTTCAAGGGCCATTAAGTTTTCTTTTAAGGCACAAACAAGTTAATTAAGAGGTTTGCCTCGAGATGCATAATTAGTGAGATACAGTGAAACACCAAGCAAGAAAAATTTAGAGCCCAGCACTTAGTTAATTGAGTAACCAAATAAATATTCATTTTCATCGATAAGAAGTATAAATTGTGCAAATGTAAAATTTAACAAATTAATTACTGTGTGATTTGAAGTGAATTTTTTTGGTTCCACACAGCACCTTCCCCATCTTATTCGATGTGATTGCCATAGCATCTTATCCAGATCACGAGATTAACAGATTTCATTAACCAGTCTTGGATAATAGATTAATCAAATTCAAACTGAACCATATAGATTAATCAAATTCAAACTGAACCATATACTCAACAAAAACCCAGTAACATATTGGGTGCATTAGATTTGGGAATTTAATGATCATGCATCCACCTTATCATCATTTTTCGTTTTTCTTTTCCTACAAGCAAAAGACAAAATTAAATGCTCTGAATCCCTAAAACCAAGCAAAAGAGCATGTATTCACAACTCAATGTGCAATGGAGAACAGCTAAGAAAGTGAACCTGCATATATCACAAAGCATTTTAACCCTTATTTGCCAGCTGAGTTTCTTTTTCAGTCCGCTTGTATGGAGCAGATAATACAGTGATCCCATCTCCATATATTCAGTAACCAGGGATAAGCGAGGAGGCTTTGTACAAGCACCAAGGAATAAAATAACTGCATAGAAAAATATCATGCACTCTCTTAACATCTACCACCTTTTCGGGCGATAAAAAGGAAGTGAAATTCCAAAAGTAAAAGGCATCGTGATAACATATATTACTATTTTCAGGAATGTTTGAAGAAAGACATTACCATTAGGGTGGCGGATACGGCTGCAAAAGGAAAAAGAAATGCAAGGTATCAAATAAATTCAAGTTTCCCCTTCTCCTTTTGTTGAAGAATGGAGAGATTTTTGTCAATAAAAATAGTTTTATTCAAAAAGTTAATAACATCAGTACACCAATTATAAATTACCTCAAGATAGATATTTCATTGAAAAAATCTTCGACATTCTCAACAGTCAGTTCTTGTTCCAGAAACACTTTGATCCCGACTTCTAATCCATTCCAAGTGCCACAGAAAACTTCACCAAAGAATCCTAGAGTACAAAAGAAAAAAAAAGTGGAAACTGAATTTAAAAGATAAGAAGTATTAAAGAGGTGAATAGCTTGAAACAAAAATAAAATTCAATGTCAAATAGCGTGTTCATTTTAAGACCATAAAGTGTGTTCAATGTGTTTTATGTAAATGCATTTAGGGGGATTACTTCGTCTTAAAGATAATGCTACAGGATCAAGATAATGGCTTATTTGAGAAATATCACAGCCAAGAAGAGGATGACATTCTTCTTCTTTCCAATCATAATTATGACTTTCTGGTTTCAAGAAAGTTAAAACATAAAAACTAGCTTAATTAGCATAACATTCTCTAACAAAAATGTTATTAGGACATCATAAATCTTAGGTTATGCTGTGAAGATTATATTTTTTCGTGTGAAAGATATATCTCATCAAATTTGTTGCTCTTCTTGAACTATATTTGTAGTGTTTGAACTAATACATGCACCTAATGGATTATACATGTCTTTTGACTGCACGTAGATATAAAAGATCTTTTGATCAGCTAAATAACTACAAAATTTATAATTTCTATCCCTTTTCAGATTTGACATCATGTGTGTATGCAGATGCAAGTGCATGCGTGTCGCGGAGGGGAGGGAGGGAGGGAGAGTTAGCATATTCACGTAACTAAAAATAGAACAAAGTGGGAATATAATAAAGCATTTAAATGTAACAGTGTTTTCTGATAATGGGGAAAAATGGATAACAGTGGCTTCAATTGATTGAAACCCCAATCGTGATACTGTTGCACTAAAACTATATTAATCTCCGGCTATAGAAACATTTTAGAAAGGAATGTTCACAGCAAATTGTGCTTTGCTAATCGGAAACTAATAGAAAGAAAATAACATACCGATTCCAACACGGGTTCCAATGGTAATTTCTGAGAAATCAATATTCCATTCTTGAAAGGGTAACAAAGGCTTCTTCAGAATCCTTGATGTTTCAAGCACTTCATTGAACATTGACATCATATCAGGACTGGCAAATATTGCGCTTGCCTTACCCGTAAGAGAAGCTTGATTGCCAAAAGATTGAGATGATGGAAGTGAGATTGCCTTTTGCTTCCCATGAACACTACATTTCATAGGTTTTTCAAGATTGAACCTTGATAGCTGGAAAGTGAAACATATGATATTAAACATTAAACCACGGCTAAAATCTAGGACAAGACTAGACATATCTGGTCATTCGGG
>CAIGRN010185608.1:0-13644 GCA_903798345.1 Fraxinus anomala | reverse complement strand
TACTTGACGAATTTTAGTTGAAATTTTTCTTGGAACCCAATTGAGAGTTGGAATTCGAGTTGAATTTGAAGAGACATTGGGATGAAGAAAATCAAGTTTTGAAGTAAAGAACCCGAGATTGGGTGTTGCAGCAGCACTTGGGCTTTTTTCAGCTTCGCGCAGTTTTCCCCTCTCTCTTCGTTATGAATAACATTTCTTGCATTTTACTTCAACTACAACTTTATTATTAGGTTTTGAACGTTCTTTATATATAGTTGACTCTTCATTATGATTTAGTAGAAGTTAGAAATATTGTAAACACAAATCTTTGTATTCTTTCTCTATTTTATAAAAAAATCCACATTCTCTACAAATTATTTTGTTTTTGTTTCTTGTAATCAATTACTTCATATTGTAGCTATAATATTTTATTATATCCAACACTTTGGTATTAGATTAATCCAATATTATCTTCGTTTATCTACAAACTGGTATGAGAGCTTTTGATTTTGAAATTCTTGGAAAGATTGAGGTTTTTGATCAAGTTAATAGTTCAACTTGATCTTTCGTGATGACAATAATGAAGTATAATATTCCGCTATTAAATCGCAATACAAGATTCCCTTTGTGATAGGTAAAGATGCAAGTAGTACTCACTCAAATGGATTTGAACGATGCGTTGTTGGGATTTGACAAGATCCCACAACTTGGACTCTGGAGGAGAAATGACAGAGAGATCGAAATGCCCTATCTCAAATACATCTTCATCTTTCAAATAATATTATTCAGGAAGTTTTGAAAATTAGGTTATTAGGAATTTGAGGATGAGGCGATATGGTATGATATGAAGTATAGATAGTACAATTGCTAATCAAGAACAAGATGTAAAAAAAAAAAAACAAATAAGAAGAAGAAATTGACAGAGGAACCAAATATTTTTATTGACAACCAATGGATAGAAAATACAATTTCTTTAACTTCAAGTCTATTAAACTAAATGAAGAGTACTATTTATAGGAGACATGTCCAAACCCTTGGTTTAACCTAAAATATGGAAACTATGTAAAAAATCGTGTAAAAATAAAAAATAAGGAAAAAATCTGCAGCCGCTCGAGCGAGCAGCGGGCGAGAGCCTGTCACTCGAGCTACATCTCAACGACAGACGGGTGACAGCTTTACTATTCCAATTTTGCTCCTCTTGCTCGAGCAAGAGTCGAGCGTTCGTCCAGCGCCTCAATTCGCCTTATTTCCTTATTGGACCCTATTTTGACATTTTCAAACCCAATACTCCACAATGTGAAGCTCTAGACCTAATTTGGACCAGATTTGGGTCACAAAATCCAACATAGGTCAGCCGCTGCATTATGGTTAAAATTGAATCAATTATGCATGATGAAGAATTTTATTAGCAAATTGCATCTAAAGTAAAGTCTATATTTACATCGTATGATAGAATGTACATCTTTTGAAAATCACATAACTATCTTGAAGGAAATTGTCCCTGATTTGATGACCTTGAAAATAAAATACGATGGAGAAGATTTTTGTAGATAATGTTGAGAAACTTTCAACCCACCTTTTATGACTTTCCTTGTCAATTGCAAGTAGGTGCCTCCAAATTATGTTTCTTCCCTTAAATTCTCAATTTTGAGGCACATTTTTTAGGATAAAGTTATTTGTACATCTCTCTTTACCACTTGATTGACAAATAGATGATTTTGCAGTTTTATAATAGTTGGATTAAATATTTAGGATGTGAAAGATGGTCTTAGATTGTGCCAAGTATAGATTCATTAAACCAAGTTGTAGAGGGAGGTGTACATGTAGCAATATTGCACTTTTTATATGGTAGAAAATCATAAGTTTCATTTTAATAGTTGTGGTTGAAAGACAATTGTAACATAATAAAAATAATGACAAATACAAGAAAATTAGGGACCTAAGGCAGTCCAATAATTATTTTATTCTGTTGAAAGAATGGGGACATGATGGGAAGTAGATTCTCAACACACATGACACCAGCACCCATCACAAAAGAATGTCTTTCTCTCATTTGTTCTCATCTTCCGTGCATACTCTGTAACTCTCGATTGCATTCCATATTGATATTGCTCGAAAAATATCTATTTTATGATTTTTTTGGACACCCTCCTTGTACAATCAAGTTTTAAGATCGAGTTTTTATCAAAATGATTGTTATAATTAATACTAGAATAGACACTCACTCATTTTGAGGGACCCTCGTTGCGAAGATATCGACTTGTTGAAGACTACTCCAATAAAATACTAATTTTGTGGAGTCACTCAACTACGAAAAATCTGTCTAGACATCAATTTTGAAAAGGATGCCTTCCTTGCGGAAATGCTTGCTTTGTAGATTTATGAGTACTTTTAACACCATTTCCTTACAAATCGGTTTTTCTTGGCGAGTTCTACCCAAAATGATTGTTATCAATTTTAAGATCATGTGCCTCTACTTCTGAATCTCATACATGAACTGGCATTACAAGTCAATTATCAATAACTCCCAAGCTATAGAATAGCTAGTCAATTACTAATTGGAGCAGTCTTTAAGCACGATATTAAATAAGATTCGATTTTACAATTAATATGATTATTAATTTCCTTTTCCTTTTGTGTCAGACTTTTCTTATGACTAAATTATCTTTTTATTCTTTTGAAAAAATTTATCGGCCAGCCAATTTGGATTCACACACTAGCTAAAGATGTAAAACTATTGATCGAGTTAAGTCTTTGCAGTCTTTCAAGAGGATCAATTCGACTTACTCGGAGATTCATTGTTGTTCACAGTTTTTGATTGGTAAGTCATAATTGACTTGCGAATAGAATGAAAAATGCTAAAAGAACGCGGCCCAAGGATTAGAGAGAAGGTCCCAACACGTCCATCTCTTCTCCAACTACATTGGGCCTACTCGATTCGATCCTTTTCGTGACCTCTACGTTCACCACAAAAAATAATTCATAAATTTAAACTTTTGTTTAATACGTGATATTGGACATATACGGTATAATCCAGTGGGCACAAAAACATGTACTCAAAATGGGTAATAAAAAAGGTATCTAGTCAATGTGTACCGAAGTTACAGTTTTAAATGCGCCAAAATGGCATTAATGGCACTATACCATGCGGCCCATACGACCTGATTCCACAAAGAAAATTGGTATCTATCTATTTATTTTTTCTCTGTATTGTCGTCCCACATAATGATTATAATCATATCAAAAAACGCATGAGAAAATATTTGCAAAAAAAAAAAAAAAAAATTTTTTTTTTTAAATAGTTGATTCAAGGGAAGTATTGACATATTTGTAAGTGTGTTTGTGAAGTTAAATAATTTATCATAGCCAAAGCTTCTCGAACAGTTACATCTAGCTTATGATGATCGACACACATAAATATCAATACAAAATGATAGATTTTATTAGAAGATGGCTATTACAAAATGTGAAAGAAGATGGTCAATTTAGTCGATCCTTACACCACTACTAAAATAGAATGTCCTATACCATAAGAGGAACTACTTCCATGCAAGAATTTCTTAAGCTTTATTAGTGATGGTAGTTGGATAGTCACGTTGTAAACAGTGATAACAATAATTTTAGTTAGATTACTTATTCGATCGATTATTCCACTTAAAATGGTCCACATGAGCTCCATTGCAACTTGTTGTATATTGTAAATTATGTATTTTACTACGGATTTTTGTAGATAATAATAAAAGTTGTCAATTGATATGTACAAAGTTTAAGATTGTGGCAACACAACAAAATTCTCTCGAAAAGGAATATCTTCGTAACACATCAAATAGCAGCACATTGACTTGAATGAACCTAGTTATTTCATCGAGTTTGTTATTTTAAAAAAATATTAAAATATCATATCTTGAAAACTCGATCTCTCAACCTGTATATAGTGTACTTGTTCGTATACATTTTATTCTTGTAAAAATTATTATACAATTTCAGTTATTATCTTGAAAATGGATGATTATATTTTGTCAAGATTATTTTGTAATTCAATAGAGGTAATAATGTAGTGAGAAGAAACTTGATTTTGGCTGATTATTGAGAGGCTGTCACCATACATCATTTGCATGAGACAATGTTTTGGTTGCCAACCACTGTTACATTTGTGCTCTTGTCCACACATTTCCCACCCATTTTTATAATTATTAAGACTAAGTTCAATCATATGATGCGATTTATCAGTCGCCTTGCCCTTTTCTCCATCCAACAAATTAATACAATGCTAATTAATAATACAACTTCATCAAATTATTCAATCATGTGTATTGTTGGGAAAGTGAATAAATTAAATCCTAAAAAAAACGACTTACTAAGCCAGATCACTAACTAATACTAATTTAATATAATTGAGAATACTAATATAATAGAAAAGAACTATATTTTCTGTATACTTTCCCCGATTTCGTTGCTATCGCGAGGCTTTATGTAATCGATCGAATATATATCCCTTCAACACAACATAGGTCATCGAAATGATTTCAGAAACCCACCAAAGTACGAAAATCAGGATCTTTCAGAAAACGAATTAATATTTGAAGAGTGCGTATATCGCATGGATAAGCTCATGTTAACCCGTCAATTTGGAATCCATTCGATATTTTCCTTGGGAGGTATCCGGGAAGGAATTAGAATGTAATAAGATGGATTCATACAGAAGAAAACGTTCTCTATTGATTCAACATTGTACCTATCCTTAAATTATACATTATCAGTTATACAAAATGTATATATAAGAATATATCAACAAAACTATTTTAAAAAAAATTATTGAACATAAAGTAGAATCATACACTAGGATAGAGATTTCGTTAGTCCTCGATTTTTCCCATTTTCTCTTTTAGAAACGGTAGGGGAAATTAGTATTATGATACTTGTTGAATGAGACATTTCGATAAGCACCACTGTTATTCCACGTCAATTGAAAGAATGGGAGTTGGCAATCCTAACCGAGAGAGTATCCATGCCGGCTACGAAGACAACACAAGACCTTTTGGTGCTTTCTTAAGTGCCTAATACTTCGTAGTCTATTATTCTATTATATTTTAAGCATCTCTAACTTAGTCTCGGTATAGTATTAGTAGGTTTTGGAAAAAAAATATATTTTGGAATAAGTTATATTACATGTGCATAATGGTTTACATGCACATGCTGTGATAAGATATGATTGAATCATAATTTTTACAACCAAATAAAAAAAAATTAAATCGTAATACTCTCTTTTTGACACTCATATGTAGGGGTATCAATTTCGCTCATCAGCTCAGGCAATCCTTGGCTAGGCCTGGGAAAAGCCTGAGCCGGCCAATCTTACGGCTCGGGCCGAGCTGGGGCTAGCCTGTGTGCCTCGACGAGCTACACGGGTTATTTTCGACATGTGACAAGCCGAACCTTAAAAAAAAAATTAAAAATAAAACCTAGTTACATGAAGCGTGTACAGGCAACACAGTGCTACTTGATATTTAAAAAAAAAAAAAAATGTAAGCTGGCTTGGCTCGACAAGGTCCGAGCCGAGAGCTCGAGTTAGGTTAAATTTTTTGTCCGAGCAAAAGCTCGGCTTGACTTGTCCCAAAAAAAGTTCAAACAATTTTTACTCGATCTGAACCCAAGCCTCAAGTTTCGGCTCGGTTAGGCTCGTTGGCATCCCTACTCATATGTATGTAAATTTTTATGTAACTACATTATGTGCAAGTAACATTATTTTTTTGGAATAGTGATTGTTTTGAAGAATGTGTAGTTAAAAAATAAAGATTTTTTTTGAATTTAAATGTAATATTATTTTATTAAAGAATATGTGACTGAAATAAGAAGGAGAAAAACATTTTCGAAAAGATGGAGTTCGAACATGGACGTAATGTTCCGTAGATTTAGTCTCTATATACGTAGGCACATGTGCTATATAGTATTATTCTTTGTACTTTTGTAGCCAACTTTAGTATTATCACTTTGACATACGTTATCCTGCATGTACAACAAGTTACATAAAAATAAGAACAAGTACATAATTTAGGCAATTCAATTATACAAATAGAAGTAGCACTCCAAAATTTCTACTATCTACCTAATTAAATAAAGGTTAAAGACCTAACCTGAAATATAAATGAAAACTTAGTAAACTTATCGGCTATACGGTCTGTTCTTGCGGAACATAAATTTGCTCCTTAAAAGATTTAGCCTCTTTGGTAGAGTTAAAATCAAGATTTTAAATTAAGTTAAAGTCAACAATTATTTTAATTAAATATTTCATAAGATCTATAATTTTTCAACCACACATATCATCAACTTATATTAAAATTTACTAAAAATTTGATTTTAATCTCTACCAAACGGGATTCAATTCATATTCTATGCACTATAAACATTAAGATAAAAAGAAAAACAAATAAAGATGCATAGGGACTAGGAATGTCACAGCAGTCAAAATAGAGGGGTGAATCTGTAATTTATTATTGATTAGACTTGAAGGGTTTATTTCTACTGTAGTTATACAATCCCCTCTGTATGAAACTGACAAAGCCCTAAAGGGTATGTATATATCTATTTATGCATGCAAATTTACTGTACCATGAGACGACTCATAATGAGCGTGTTTTGTTTCTTTGTGGGCATGTTTTTGCTTCTTACTGGTAATCAAGTTGGAAGCATTCTGATTGGTTGAAGACCCACCTGCCCCTAACCCACCCCACCCCACCCCACTCCCATCCCCCAATCCCTCATTGCTCTTTGTGAAGGTGAAGGCTTATAGCTTAAATAAAAGCTGATTAAAAGTGTCTTTCTATTATTTTTTCCCCATTGTTGCTGCTGCATATTCGGTAGTTCCATCATCCATCCTTTCGTAGTCATGTTCCAAATTCTTTGCGGTTGAAACGGATTTTGTATAGAAAGTTCAATGCTAAGCAACTATCCCTCTTCTTCTTTCTCCCACCAACCATTTGCTGCTGAAAATGGAAACATTAGTAAAAGAAAAAGAAGGCCAGCAGGAACTCCAGGTACAATTCAAGATTTTCAGTTTTGTTCATACAATTATCTATAATTTATTATTTTCAATGTTAATTATAAGTGCAATGAATTATGTGTTATGAGTAATAGATCCAGATGCAGAAGTGGTATCTTTATCCCCGAAGACCTTATTGGAATCGGATCGATACGTTTGTGAGATCTGCAATCAAGGGTTTCAGAGAGACCAGAACTTGCAGATGCATAGGAGAAGGCACAAGGTGCCTTGGAAGCTGCAAAAGCGCGAAATCTCGATAGTGAGAAAGCGCGTTTTCGTGTGCCCAGAACCTACTTGCCTTCACCATGATCCTTGCCATGCACTGGGTGATCTCGTGGGAATTAAGAAGCATTTTAGAAGAAAACACAGTAATCATAAGCAGTGGGTTTGTGAGAAATGCTCAAAAGGATATGCTGTTCAATCAGATTATAAGGCTCATCTCAAAACCTGTGGAACTCGAGGCCATTCCTGTGATTGTGGCCGTGTTTTCTCCAGGTATACGTAAGATTATTGGAGATTGGAATCAGTAGGTACAACTTGAGCGTCCCAACTAGATCGGCCATTCTTTAGCACCCTCATAATTTACCCCATCACTTTTTTTTTTTTAAAGATTTTATCTATTTTATTCAGTGCAGAATGCAGAATGTTCAATTTTGGTAAAATCAGTAGAAGTTCAGGAATAAAGCAGGTGAAATCCATAACAAACTAGGTTTTGACTGATGTGGGCTTCATATATATTTTAATGAGAGACAATTTATAGACAGTTAAACACAGTTTCCTAGTATGAAAATGGAATCTGGTGAGTCGTGGTTTGACAATTGTTTTGAACTCTTTTAGAATCCCAATTCCGCATGTTCTAGCATCTAACATAATTCTTATATAAATTTGAGAGGGGGCGTACAACCTGACCTCAAACCAAAGAAATATACAATAATATCCATATTATGAAACGGTGCATTCTTTTGCTAGGGTGGAGAGTTTTATTGAACATCAAGACGCGTGCAGTATGGGGCAGCTCCGAGCAGATTCACACGCGTTACAGTCTACGGCTTGCCTGTCCCGAACAGCGTCAGGTCCCAGTCCCTCAAGTGACACCAATCTCAGTAATGTTGCACCAAGGCCTAATTTAATGACCAGTGTTTGTGAAACTAAGAATTCAAAACCTGCATTTTTAGAGCTTCAGCTGTTAACAAAACCCCGTTTTAATGACGAGGATAAGTCGATGCATTTGCAGCTGTCCATTGGTTCATCAGAAATCAGTGAGAAAAACGAAATGGATAACACAAATCTAAGCAGATTTTCTCCAAGGAAGAGTGGCACTAGTGAGAAACTGTCGAGAGTCAAAGGGCACACGCAAGAACAGTTAAGACTCGTCATGGCAGAAAAAGCATATGCCGAAGAGGCAAGAATACAGGCTAAGCGGCAGTGTGAACTTGCTGAGCACGAATTGGTCCATGCCAAGAGAATTAGGCAACAAGCGAGATCCGAGTTAGAGAAAGCACAGGCCTGGAAGGAACACGCTATCATGAAGATCAATTCGACCATTTTGCAACTCACTTGCCATTCTTGCAAACAAAAGTTCCAAAAGGGAATAACAGAAGCATCGACTCCCTTCGAGAATTCATTCGGGTTGAGCTACATATCATCTGCTCTAAGAGAACCTACTGATCATTTAAAATTTTCTCAACTTTGAATTCATCAATCTTTTCAGGGTAATTAACCCATTTGCATGCATGTTTTGTATTTCGGCCGACTGGTATAGACATGTGATTAGAAGCCTAGTGGGTGTTATCATAAGCGAAGGATGTGTTTATTAATGAGATTCTATATTCAAATATTGCTTGATTTAATTTGTTCATTTTATTCGAGGGTGTTTAACCGTGGTTAAAATGGCCTTTTGAGTTAAAAGTATTAGAGCTTCATTATTCTTGAAATAATGTGAATATGAGGTTCTCTTGCATTTTTTTTAGGAGGTGGCCTCCAAAACAAAAACGTTCATAAAGAAACAAAAAATCAAGAACGAAAACTAAATTTACGTGTTCGAGTTATGCTTCGTGTTATTATGCATTTAGTTAGATACTTGGTAGGCTCGTGATCCCTGCATAAATTAGACTATGATGATTCCAGCATTTGACCATATATGTTCCAGAGCTAGATTATTTATTAGATCATCTATTTCTCCATTGAAATTGATATTTTCAAACGCATAGCTTGCGTAATCTTATTTTGGATAGAAAGGCACCGTCTCTCCATTGAAATCATAACTGATCTCGTAGATCTCGATCTTTCGAAGCAGAAAGAAGAGTCGCTTTTTGATTTTTAGCCCACATAATAAACACATTCAATTGGTGTCAGTCTCAATCAGCATCTCAAGCGAAGCGAGCCTTTTCCTTTTGATAGGTTCCTTTTTATAATTTAAGATGCCCCATCTATGGTATTCATCTGCAAGATTTTCTTGATCGCAAAGAGGAACAGTTGCAGTGGTAGTATTTGAATAGATTATCCAATCTACCCTAAACTTTTGGTAGAGTTTGATTTTGTGTTTGGACTATTTGAAGATCTTTTTGGCTGAGGTGGTCAGAAATTGGAGGTGACCCTTCTCAGTCCAGTCCAGTCCAGGCACTAAAGAATGGTACAGCTCTAAAATTATTGCACGACATTTGTGAGATATTAGACAATTAATATAGTTGTCCTTTCCCTCTGCTATTCTGTGCCCATATAAATGTTAATGAAGAATACCATGGTTTTCAGTGCCACAGTTGTAATGGTTGATTCAAGACTCGTCCCATTCACTGCACAGACACAAACAAACTCCATTCATTAATACATGCACCCATCAAAAATTAGCCTGTTTGATATCGTTATTTATCGTTAAATTATAATTTATTTTTATTTTATTTTCTATTAATCACACATTTTTAATAAAATAATATTACACATAAGTCCAAAAAATTTTCCTTCATTTTTAATCACATATTTTTCAAATATTTTTCAAAAAATTACTATTTTTCTCATTATAATTTAAAACAATGGGACCAAATGGGCGCTTAGTGGGTGGGTTGGGGTGAGATAAGGTAGTCATGACCGTTCCTAAGACAACTCAAATATCAAAATACTCAAGTCACAATACTTTGGACGTCCAGTGAGCCCATCCTTTTACTCTATTTATCTCCTTTAACCAATGAGAATGTTCAAGGTGATGTGACTTGATAAGGTTAGAACTTTTTGAATCGTAGTAATTTGAATGAAAAATCCTACCACATATGCATATAGAATCATTCGCAAGGTGAGGGATATGTAGTTGGGTCAAGTGGATGGGTGGGTGTTGTGAGAGGTGGGGTCGGGTAGGTATGACCATCCACTCAAATCGATATGAAACTATTCAAGTCACAATATCTCAGACGTCGAGTAGGTCTGTCCACTATTCACCTACTCTATTTTTTTTTTCCCTTACCAACTTAGGACATTCGAAATGTTGTGACTTGAATGATTTAGAATTCAAGACGTCGTGATTTGACTAAACGTTCTAGACATGTGCATACGAATCGTTTGTGGGGTGAGGTGGGGGGTGGTTAGTGGTGTATGCCTAGCTTTCCATTTATGAAGAGACAATTAAATTCTGAGAGTTCGAAGAGCAAAACTTGAAAAAAACTGTGTAGTTGCTGTTGTGTTTAGTGACTTAGCATAACGGGGAAAAGGCCAATCCAGCACCCAAAAGAAAGATTCTTGAGTTTGACACTTCCGTTTTCATTTTCTGTTTCCAAGAAAATCAGTACTGAATCATAGCTTCATATCAGTTTGTTAAAATGCCTGCTAATCCTTCAAGTTTGCTTATATTATTATTAAAGGAACTATCTTTTTCTAATGTATAAGTAGACCTGGGACTTGGGAGTATATTTGTGAGTACCTGCTCAGGCTCGAAACGTGAAGTGCTTGATCACACGAGCCTTGTTATGGACTGGTTTATCTTTATAGACGATGACTCGTAATATTCTATCTGCAGCTAACAAAATTTAGTACTGAAATTTGTTTACGATAAAGAAAATAAATTTTACTTTATAAAGCAATATTATATATAAATAATAAATAATCATGGTAAGTTGTGGTGATAAAAGAATTAAGGTAGTTTTGACTTTTCAAAAGCAATAAGCCCCTGCTGCCTTCAAATCTGCTAATTATTAATTTGCATGTCATTAAATATTAAAACTAATTGGTAATGGAATAATTTGATTTGATTGGGCAGATGAATTAATTAATTACTGAAGTAAATGGAATCACAAAAAAAAAAGAAAAAAAAAGAGACATTTCAAAGAAAGATGTTTTAAATGATGGACAGAAAATCACAGTTAGTTCGTTGTCTGTTCTTTTTCCACTGTATTTTAAGACTGTAGAGTTTAAAATGTAGTGTATAAATGATTATTACAACTATAATGCGGAAATATAAATTTTCAAAATGTAAAATCGAACCAATCGACCAAAGCTTCTTAACACCATCAATGGTCCTATAATATTGAGCTCAGATTTGTACCACACTGAATCATGCACTGTTGTCAACGGGAATGATAATGGATATACCGAGAAAAGAATCTGCCGGAAGCCACCAATAATTTTGCCGAACATATGAACATCTCCCACTTGGTTACCCCTCTATGATTTCTCTCTTTTGTTATGCCAAGTCCAAGTGAAAGAAGTGAAGGAGTCTTGTAATTATAGAGTCAAAGAACCATTTGAATTCAAATTCAAATATTATGCTATGAAATAAACATGACTAGTAAGGTAATTGACCACAAGTTAAATCCTACCATTTGATTTAATATATGGTTCATAATACACATCAACTACAACCAGCACAATCCTTTTGAAGTATTCAAGTCCAATACTCATGTGTCAAGTGGATTTAAGTGATCTCCCTCACAAATCTTCACATTGGATCTCATATTACCATCAAATTCCTCGATTACAAGTGCTATCCATTAGTGTGGTCTTATTTCTTCATCGTCGTTCACTCCAACTCAGTTCCTGTACAACAATTAACCATTATCAATACTCAATATTGATAAACATTTGTTGAACTTACCAACCGTAAGTACTTTTGTTCCAATATCATCGGGGTTATTATCAGTTGCAATTTTAAGCAAAATAAAATCACCAAAAACTAATTTTTCCCTAATGAAGTAATACTTCACCTCAATATGTTTAGAACGTTTATGATAAACAAGATTTTTACATAAAATCAATGAACTTTGTCTATTAGTAAAAATCATAGCATTATCATTCAAGAAGTTTAATTCTCATAGAAGGCCTTTCAGCCATATACATTCTTTTACAGCTTCAGTTAATGAGATATATTTAGTTTCAGTGCTGGAGAGTATACTTATAGATTGCAACTGTGATTTCTAAGTGATACAATTATCACCTAAAGTGAAGATGTAAGAAGTAGTACATTTCCTCTGTTCTTTATCCCTTACAAGGTTAGAATCTACATATCATTTAAGCTATAATTTTTTTACTTCCCCTTTTAAACACTAATCCCTTTTTTGAAGTTCTAGTTAGGTATCTTAACAACCATTTAAATATAGTCCAATGAGGTTTACCAGGGTTAGACATAAACCTACTCAAGAAACTAACCGCATATGCAAGGTGTGGTCTTGTGGTAATCATAGAATATATCATAGACCTAATGGCATTAGCATATGGAGCATTACTCATTTCATGCATTCCTTCTTCAATTTTAGGGCATTGTACAAATAATAAATTCATGTGTGCAACTAATGGTATATTGATAGACTTAGCAAATTTCATATCTAATTTGGTTATTACTTTATTCGAATAAGACTCTTGATTAATAGTCATCCTATTATCGACTCTATTCCTTTTAATATCCATGCCAAGAATTTTTCTTGTCTCTTTTAAGTCTTTCGTGTCAAATTCTGATTTTAAAAATGTTTTTCATCTTTATGAATTCAGCTTTACTAGAGTTAGCAAGCAACATGTCATCCACCTATAACAATAAATAAACTTCACAGCTTACTTTAGAGTTATTGAAATACAACATCAAATTCACTTATTTTAAAATCAAATTTGAGCACATAAGCATCAAATCTCCTATATTACTGCCTAGGGCTTTGCTTAAGACCATACACGGATTTTCTAAGCAAACACACAAGTTTCGAATTTTCCCTCACCTCGAACCCTTGCGGTTGAGACATGTAAATCAATTCATCCAACTCCCCACGAAGAAAAATCGTCTTAACATCCAGTTGCTCCAACTATCAATCCTACTGGACAACTAAGGTTAAGACTAACCTAATAGCTTTATACTTAATGACCGTGAAAACACCTCATTATAGTTTATCCCCTTTCTCTGAGTAAATCCCTTAGCAACCAACCTAACTTTATAGGGTCTCTATGTCCTACTCTTTCTTTCAACTTGTAGATCCATTTACAATGGATTATCTTTTGATTCTTTGATTTTTCAACCAGCTTCCAAGTCTTATTTTTGTTTAAAGATTAGATCTCATCTTTCATAGCCTTTTTTCAATTTTCAGAATTTTTACAAGTAACAACTTCCTCAAATGAAATCGATTCAATTGATTCTAAAGCTTCACCCGAAACTAGGACAAATT
>CAIGRN010185602.1:0-10731 GCA_903798345.1 Fraxinus anomala | reverse complement strand
TAACAAAACCAAGGAAAAGCACACGTGAAAGACAAAACCAAGAAAATCAATTGCCTGAAAAATATAGCGTATCAAACAAGACAAAAGTGGAAGTTGAAATTTGTTTTTCATTTTCCATAAAAAATTAGGGTGAATCAAACAGGCCCTTAAGAATCTGTTCACAACTTCACTTCAGCTATTTTGCACATGATAACTACAAGTTTGTTTCAAACCATCTCATTTTGTATTTATGGGTAATTTTGGCACTATAACTACGTGATCAATGATTAAATGCTTGCAAAATGAATGGATTCCAAGATCCGTATCCAAACATATGGACCACTATTAATTAGGGTGGCCCATACCATTATTAATTGCATGTAACGTAGCCTTCCAAATCTTACTCACTGATGCACCAACTCTTCTAAGATACTCAATGAATGAATTTTCTATTAGATCTAACGATTCTTTGAATCCGGTCCAAGTTATTCTATACATAGAAAGTCCGTTTCATGAGCATGCTCCAAAATATTCAAAAAAAGGCGAGATTCGCGACTTCTACGCTCTCAAAATGTTCGAACCTTATTTACGTGAATCTTATGGGAAGGATTTACAAAATATAGATTTTTTGCTATTAATTGAGGTTTGGAGATATAGCCTCAAGTCGAACTTAACTTTCGAAAAAAGTGTCGTTAGCACTTAGTCTCTATTTTTTAATCATTATTTGAAAATTCTTTTTTCTACATATTCATTTTTAATCACATTTATACAATCAAATACTTTACACGTAAATTTAAATTTTTTTTACTTTTTAATTATACATTCCGTTAGCTATGTCAACGAGCCGAGTCGGGAAAAAAAAGTTTAGGCTCGGCTCGAGCTTTTTTGGGTCCTAGCCGAGCCGAGCCCGACCAAAAAAATGAGGCTCGGCCCGAGCCTTAGCGGCTGAGCCGAGCCAACTCTTTTTTTTATTTTTGAAAGAAATCTACATTTTTTACTTAAAGAATTTAAAATTTGTACAATTTATATGTGTTATAAATGAGAGAACACTAATATTGGTCTCTAAATAATTCCATAAATTAACTACATTTAGCTATGTCAACGTTAGCTATGTCAACGAGTCGAGTCCAAAAAAAAAAGCTCGAGCTTTTTCGGGCCCGAGTCGAGCCAAAAAAAATGAGGCTCGGTGCAGGGCCGGTCTCGAGCTTTTTTCGAGCCGAGCCCGAGTCGATCACGTCGACAAGCTTTTTTGCCCTCCCTACTTTCCGCTAATAATCGCCGTTCAAATTATGTTTTTCGAAAATAATGATTGCCTCATTCGGTGTAAGCTAGACCAGCTTCTGGAAGCATTAATTATTCTAATTATTTACTAGGTTCCCGTTCAGGACTGATGAAGTTTGACTGTTGACTACTGCCCTCGTGACTCGTGTCCTCCCATAATTTATTTTACCAGCCAATTATGAAAGTTTACCTATTCAAGCTTAACTATATTGACAATTTCTTGCTAGTCCATATAAATTATTTTTCGAGCAAAATATAAAAAATTATAACATATTGGGGAAATTCCCTTTTCTTGATCTGTAGCATGGAGGATGTTCTACCTGTGAAGCTTGACCTCTAGCCTTCAGGAAAAAAGATCACGAGCGTTCTTCAAAATTATTAGTCTTGAAATGCTTGTCAATTATATTCTTTTTCAAGATTTTCACAAGAAAAATTGGTACGTAAATTGACTATCTTCTTGTAATTAATGACATTTCCAAAAAAGGATTCCGTGTAAAAATTGGTACGTAAATAGAAGTCAACTCAGTACATGGCCAAATATAAAGACATTAAACTTTTTTACGTTGATCTTATTCCAACTACTTCATTTTTACGTTTTACTTTACATATTAACACTCCCAAGGAAAAGAAAATATATGTCCTCTTTATACTTTAAAGAAAAAAAACACTAAATACCTAAGTAATGGATTTTTTATTCAAAATAAATTATGAATATCTTTTTATAGGTATAAATATTAAAACTTGAGAATTAAGAAACTAACCCATGTCAGTGAGTTAATGAATGCATATAGATCCATGTTCTGATGATTTGACGGCGTCAAAAAGCTGACGGAGAGAGGCTTCCGTGAGTCGTGACATCTCCATTTTTCTTTCAGCTCACGCATTTCGTGCTTCTACTCATTATGATAAAAGGGTCTCGTGTTTACAAAAATACCAGATGAATTTCAATTCAATGATCGCCGGCGAGCGGAATATTCCGCTCCACCAACGCCGGCGACTTAGCCTTGGTGGAGTCTCAAACTCCAAGGACTCTTCAGAAGACCTCTTCTCCGATGAGTCTGATGGTACGTAAATATTTTTTTTGCTTTGACTTTATAATTCTAGCGGTCAGTGATTAATAAACTGTAGAAGATGCGGGGACAAATGGTTTGTGGTGTGATTTGAAGACAAATCGATTCGAAAACGACGGTTATTTTTGGCAATATCAGTCAGGAATAGTATGTGAACTGTATAAGATGACGTCGTGGTCGCGATTTGTGTTGCAGCTGTTTAAACGCTTTCTAGCTGTATTATCCATTTCTTTATTAGCAAATTTACCTCGGTTCTTCTTTTTGGCATTAATTCTTTATTTTTATTTTTTTTCCTGAATTTGATGATTCGCGAATTTAGTATCCGAGAAATTGGGGAGACTCTCAATTGAATCAGCAAAACAGGGGAGAAGTGGACTGGATGATCTATTGTTATCAACTGATGGCGGAAAGCATGACTACGATTGGTAATTCCTGAAAATATTTTCCTACCAGAAATTAGTTTTACATTAATTTGTTCATTATTCTTAAGTTGGACAAATATGCACTCCTACGATTGGTAATTCCTGAAAATATTTTCCTACCAGAAATTAGTTTTACATTAATTGGTTCAATATTCTTAAGTTGGACAAATATGCACTCCTCTATAAGTCATATTTTTTCGTTTTCATTTATTGCTGGATGAATTCTAGGTTTGCTTAGTTTCCAAAGAGAATCAGGAAACCAATATTCAGTTTTGTGGTTTCGCAGTATTCCTAGAAAGACAACTTTCGCATGAATTAATATTGTAGTTCCCCTCAGCATATTGTGAACCTACACAAGTCTTGTATAGGTCTAAAGATGAAGTCGTGCTTTACGGATGGTTGGGACAATTGCATCATATCAATATCAAACTTGTTCCTTTTATGTTAATAGGAGTATCTAACTAAGAATGTAGTTTTAGACTTTTTAGTGTTACTTTTGTGTGTGTGTGTGTGTGTGTGTGTGGAGATAATTGAAATGAAAATGCATATGCATCTTTGTTCTGCTCAATGCATTCAGAATAAATTATGGTAGTTCAAAAATAACCAATTCTAGTAATCATAATCCAACAATATTTAGCTGCACCCAAAAAGCCTATATTGGATTTGAATTACATGAAGCAATAACGGGACATGTTATTTGTCTCTGCCTATGCTTACAACCCTTATATGTGACAGGCTTCTTACTCCTCCTGGAACTCCTTTTGTTCCTCCAATGGATATAAATGAATCCCGATCCACTCTCGTGGCTCCAAGAAGCAGTCAATCAATCAGATCAACCTCTACAATCAAGGCCTCAAGAGTATGCCAAACCTGTTCTCTGTAGTAGATTGTACACTTTATTCGCAGAGGAATTGCTTCTTGTTGCCTGTATTTAGCCCAGATTTTAAAGCCAAATATTCTGCACAAATAATTAATCATATGATCATATCAGTTCTATTTCAAGTTATCTTAAAAAATCTAGACTGGTTTTTCCTAGTTCTTTGGTTTGCCTTTTCGTTAGTGAACGAGATTCATTATAAATCATAATCAATAAATATACGGTCAAACTTTGCAATATTTTAATTTCTGCTTTCATATGTTATGGTTTAATTTTTCTTATTTCAGCTTTCAGCGTCTCAATCAGAGAGCAACCGTCCTGCAAGACCAACACGAAGCAGTTCAGCAACTCGTCCCTCTGTCTCTAGTTTCCAATATAGTATCAATTCAAATAAATCGAACTCCATCCTTAACACGAGCTCTGCATCAGTGTCATCTTATATTAGATCTTCCACTCCTAATAGCCGCTCTTCATCTGTTACAAGATCTTCAACCCCTTCTGCCCGTGCAAAGGTCTCAAGATCTTCGACTCCTTGTAAAGTCCATCCTGCCCCCAACATACCTTCCACCGAGAAACCGAGACCATCCCAAAACTCAAGACCTTCTACTCCGATTTCCAGACCACATGTCTCTGGCAACATGAACACTATTGGTAGTCGGTCAACATCAAGGCCTTCAACACCTACTCGTCGAAACCCAGCACCGTCTATATCTCCTGTAACAGGACCTTCAGCCTCGGGAGGACGGAATCTTGCAAGGCAGAATCTTGCTTCAGTTTCCCGCCCAAGCTCCCCTGGTCCACGAGTTCGGCCCCAACCACAGCCTATTGTACCCCCAGATTTTCCACTTGAAACACCTCCAAACCTGCGAACAACTTTACCAGACAGGCCCCCATCTGCCGGTAGGTCAAGGCCTGGTGCAGCTCTTACTTTGAAAGGGAATACGGAGACAAGAAGTTCTACCACTTTTCCAAGAAGACAGCCATCACCCATTGTTGTCCGGGGAAGAATCACGGAATCCGTTGGAAGGGGTCGGATGCATGCAAATGGGCAGCTCAGTGATCATACAATTGACTCTCGCAGAGAGTTATCAGCACGAAAACCTGTGAATATATCAACAGAAAGCACTGGATTTGGCCGGACTATTTCAAAAAAATCTCTAGATGTGGCTATCAGAAATATGGTAAATATACTCTCAACTTAATTTTTCTCTGTTTCTTTTCTGCTTTTAGCAACGTGCGGTCATTTTCTTAATTGCATATAAAAGAATATCCTAGAGTATTCATTTATCGGTTGTCAAACTTTTGTTTTATTTAATCTTTCCATTTTAAGTGGGACTATCAATGGTAAGAATAAACTTATCATTCATAACAGCAGCAAATTGAACTTAAACAAGATGACATATTGAATAGCTTCAACTAGAATCAGTAACAATAGAGTTTAGGAATGTTAATTTCTGAAATTGGGACTGTGTTGTATCTTGTGGAGCCTTATCTACGTCCATTGATGTGATTGGACTTTTTATGTCAATGAAGCTAAAACTATCATGCTTAGAGCTCACAAATTCCCCATTCTATGGCAGGATATAAAAAATGGTGTCAACAGTACTCGTCCCCTCACAGGCTCAAACCTTTACCCTCAAAGTATACGATCCACTAACCAGAAAAGCCAATCCAGTCACTTGACAAGTGCAGCAGTATCTGTCAATGGAACCCTGCCTTTCGGCAAGCATGGCACCATTGCAGAAAACAGGAATTCCATTAACAGGTCTACCGAAAGTGGAAATGAAGATGACAAATCTTCAGCTAAACTATCAAATGCCGATATTTATGAAAGCTCCCGTTATGACATGATTCTCCTTAAAGAGGATTTGAAGAACACCAATTGGCTTCACAGTGTGGAAGACAAGTCTGACCAAGAACCAATTTTTGATAATGGACTAGAACCACTACCAGAACCTTTTAGCCCTTTATAACCTATGGGAAGTGCTCTCACTCTATTTTTATCTTTCATTTCGTATAACTTTTCTTTTTGAATGAAAGAGAGAAATAAAGTTGTTACGGTAGAGTTTATGATAATTTGTTATGGGAAAGTCTCTCCATACAAAATGAGTCGACTATTCTGCCACAATTTTGTGAATGGTGTTGTAGTATTTACGATTATAGGATTTAATTTGGTTAATAACAAGAGTGATCTCTGAACTTTAACCGAAACTTTATGTTGATCACTGTACTCCATTTGTTCCATATTAAATATGCGTTTTGTTTTAGTTCTTTTTCCTCCCATCCTTTTTTATTATTTTATTTTATTTTATTTTGTCGTCTTTTCCCTTTTGCCATTCTCCCTCTCTTTTTCTTTATGGGTCATCGACTGGGGTGAATCGTAACAAGGTAGCTGCAGGGGAACTTGTGGTTTGATGGAATCCTACACAATGGAAATGCCCCATTTGCTAATATGGTGGCCGGTCATGATTCAATAAAGATTTTAAATGAGTCTTTTTGCGCTCAATCAACTTTCCATTAAAATTAAGTGTTTACTCATTTTAACCCTTGAAATATTAGATGTGAAGTTCACTTGCTATTTTAACCCTTAAATATGAATCCATAGGCCTTTCTGCTGTTTAGTCTATACGTCAGTGGTATTATCTTTTCGATATTTTGAATTTATTTTCTGTTGGAAATTATTGGCAGAACTTTTAAATGAGAAAATATAGAAATGGACAAAAACGACATAATTACTTTTTTTATTATTTATTTTTAGTCGATAGGCAACTAGAAATATTCTCGATAGACTATGATATAAGAACAAATAATTGAACATGATTTAGGGTCCTCGACATAATTTTTTTTATAATAAAAAAACACTATAATCAATGAATTACTCAAGTAAATCAAGGCGGAAAGAACTTCAAACTACGTCTACAAAAACAGTTACAAGGGGCCATGGACCCACAAGAGATGAATAGCTTCAAGAAAAATGCTTTTCCCAGACTCTGAGCGGCTTATATCTGCCTGATAAAAACAATGGCTTTCTGTCTCATCCATATATGTGGTGTCAATATTATCTGTCTATAATACGATATAAACATTAAACTGCGAAGGTAGGATTTTAGAGGGCTGAGCTTCCGGAAATCTGATTGACTACATCAGCACCACTTACATATCTAGCAACAAAGGATATTAAACGGAATGGTGCACCAATCAAAGGAGCTTCTGAAAGTGGGACGCCAATTTTCTTATCTTTTTGTCCCGCCTCTAAATCAGACGCATCCATAACTTCGTTCTCATCTAAAGGAATTTGCACAATTTCATCCGACTCCATGTCTGAAAGTGTTAGCGAGTGCATTACCATCTTTGGCATCAACGTGCTTGCCATTCCTCGCCTCTTTGATGATGACGTCTTCCAAGTACTCTTGAGCTCTCACGCAATACAAACGTTATCTTACCAAATTTATCGGCAGTTCCAACTGTTGACTTGGATCCATCACAATAGCTGAGGTATCGGCAACATTAGCTGATTGAGGAATCACGTCCATTGGATTAGAGTCAACAGAGGAAGAGAGTACCATTTTTGAACCCCTTTGCTCAAGCTCAGAATACAACTCGTTCACCTGAAACATTATAAAAATAACTGTAATTCTCGTACAAATTGGTCCTAGTTGGTTGATTACTGTTACCTCCTCCAATTCCGAGGTCCTGCTAAGACCGCCACGTGGGTGGTTATATAAGCAGTCAGTCCACGTGGACCAAAAATCAGCCGGAGAACCAGGAAGGTTATGCAAAAGAGTTGACGGAGTCGAAGTTGAGAGGTCCTTCAAACAAATTCGGCCGAAGTCCTCCACTGTCAAGGCAGAAGCCTCTTCCAGCTGCATGAGGCCCTCGAACCGAAGCTGACCTTATTCCGCGTTGAAGCCGACGTTGTTCCCTATAACAGATTTAGAAATCTTTTAGAAGAGATTGATGGGACATCCGTAATAAAGGGTGTCAGTGTGTCAGCCTACAACTAGAACAGCAGAACTCCTGCCAAATATTAAATGTAACAAAAGGACGTTGATGTGATGCTCCTCTTAAGGGGATGAGGTCACGTGGTTCTGATCCAACGGACACCACGTCGGCCAACGTAGTATAAATAGACTCTTCTTGTAATTAAAAGTGGGTTGGATATTTGATTAAAAAAGAAGAACAATTACATATTCAGAATACACATAAACTCTCAAGAATTCCATGTAAACTCGAACATACAATACATAAACATATACATGCTATTTGTCTATCCTTGGAGAGATTCCCGTTTGGTAATTACATAGATCCGGCGATCGTTGTTAGCGTGATTGCCTCCTGTTATACTTGCCGGAGCCTGACGTTTTCGTCTCTTGCCAAAAAGTGCCTCCCGCGCTCGGTTTCAACCGACTATCGTCGTCACCCCGGCAAAAGCGCGCCGGAATTGTGCTTGACGTGGCTAGAGCAGACCCGATTTCTGTTGAGTCATTTTTTGTGGTCAACAATTATCATTACTTTAGCTATAAGCACTACTGCGAGTTTTTTAATACGGATATGAATGTAACTCTACCAAACTCAAGTCGAGCGAACAGTAGTTAGGAGGGGAAGAACTACTATAGAAAGGCCAAGTGACAAGAAGGTGATACTGAAAATATGGACACCAAATAAAACAAGTAGTGCATCTGCTACCACAGCTTCTGCCTATCGTACCACATTATGATATATCACCTTTTCTACAAGCTCTGCATCTTCTGAAATCAAATTCTCAAGCAGTGGAAGTGGAGCTTCTATCTGATAATCTGCGTTCCCATTTTCAGAGGTAAGCTACATCAAAATGAAAAATTCTTGTTACAATGTTGACCGTATGATAAGAGACAAAATAAAATAATAGATTCAATCCCTTATTAAGCAAAAACACATTTCCCTTCTTGAAAATTCGAATTTCAAAATAAAGCCGCAATTATGCTAAGTTGGAAGGAAAATATTTCTCTGCAGAGGAATGAGAAAAAGCAGCAGTGCTCTCAAGTTTGTTGATCTGTGACTGCAGACTAGATATGTTTTCTGTCAAAAGATGATTTTCTTGTAAGAGGGTCCTCCTTGGCTCTTCCAACTTCATCACCTGCCAGGATTAGGTTATGATCTCCACTTTCCAAAGCAGAATAATAGAGAAGCTTGTCTTAAATAGGACCCACTGAGAGGTATCATGTGTGCAATGCCATGGCATTCTTCTCATCTCTAGGAATTACTAGGACGTATACGCCAAGAGGCAGAGCCGAAGGACTAAACATTGGGGATGGGGGTCATGTCATACACAAACTACCAATATGTAACAGCCTTATTAGCGAGTCATTTCTGACCACAACAAAATACTATATCAAGGGCGTATATTTTTAACCATCAAACTATATTGCAAGGCATCGTAACATGCAATGTGGTTTGTAATGTACAACTTCATTGGTAGGAGAAATAACCAATAAATCAATCCATACAAGTTGAAAGATAAAGATATCCAGGTCGATAGACAAACAAGTTCAACTATTAAATGATGATTATTCAGGTTGCTGGACTCGGTACCTCAGCTCGTAATTTTGTGTTATCATTTTCAAGGGTGGCAATTGCTTCCACGGTTGAATTTTGTCACAGTTGAAAACCAGATCAAAAAATTAGTGCCTTCATTATTAATCTCTATCCATAATTGAAGAAACAAAATTATTTTGAGTTGAATTTAGACTTCTCTGTAGATAAACGTGATAATCATGAACTAAAATTGTGTTAGGAGGTGCATTTCTAGGTTTCAAACCTTCTATATGCGGGGGAGAATCAGTAAATTTTATGTCTAGACATACTTCCTCACTCTCTTTTTTTTTTTTCCTCTGGTCTTCTGAAGATAAAACTAAACTGATTCTAGAGACTACAACATTTAAAATTGGTAACAAGCATATGCGTTGAGACAGAAGGAACTTTTACCTGCTTTTGGACCCAAGAATCTCTTTCTTTTTCCATATGTTTCATCTTTTCATCCAAGCTAGCCTGTTCTTCAAGGTCTAAGTTAATATACTGAACCACTCAAATCTTCAGGAAATGACTGACTAGAGTACAGATTTGGACTTGGTCATGATGAAAAACGCTTCGGAAGTTAAGCGATAACAAGGGGAAAATTAAATTCTAACTATTAAATCAATTATCCCTCTTAAATTTAGAATGGCTACTTCATTCTCCAGCTGATTAGTTTTCTTCTCAAAACCAGCCTGGAAGAGACGAGATATTAGACAAGAAGCCAGAAAAAAAGTTTTGGGAGAACTTCCACATACCAGATTTCATTTATAGAAAATGTTTTTTGTTAAAAAAGTTTTACAGCTAATCAAAGCATACTGCAAACTGGAAAATCTCCAATGAGTGGAAAAATAAATGGCTGTTAAAAATATAGGTTTCTAAGATCCCAAATTTCAACAAAATCTAAATAATTCAATAAGAATGACCTCTTTCTTGAGCCACAAATATTTCTCTCTCCAGTTGTAGGATTTTTTTCTCGAGCAGCCTGAAAATTCACATATCAATCATATATGAAGGCTGAAATTACAAGAAACGCTATAAGCGAAACAAGAGCGGATGCAAAGAAGTCCCTGAAATGTGATTCTGTGAATAGATAGAACATGTCCAGGGAATAGCAGCATCTGCATAGCTTTCTACTGTCAGAAATAGTGAAATTAAGGAATTACTACTTTTTGTAAATATAAGAATCCTTGCCCTCTAGCAATTGTTTCTCTTCTAGAATATCCTGTAGCAGACAAGTAACAGAAAAGAAATATATGCATGTAGGAATAACATATAGAAGATTAATAGAATTGCGTATGAAGACAAACTTTGGGCAATCAAAGATCCAATACTCAAACTGTATATAAACATCTATCATACTTAGCATTTGAGCGCTTATTAATTTAAGGTTCAGTTACCTCTCGTTGTAAATTTTCATGGGAAATATAGGAAAATACCCAAATAAAATGATGGCCTTTACAAAATGGCCTTTGACTAATTTAAGGATAGAAACTACCAAATATACCCCAAATATAGAATTTATAATCAAGTCATCATAATATGAATAGGA
>CAIGRN010185591.1:0-13835 GCA_903798345.1 Fraxinus anomala | reverse complement strand
ATCACAAAATTTTATTTTCATATCTTTATAATTTTTTAAAAAAATTGTACACGTAACAAGTTGTTCGTATACAATTTTTAATTCTGCATATTCGAAATAAAAGTAGCCGGTCCCAAATCCGGATAAAGGATGATGGTTTATTTTTTAAAAAAATAAAAATAAAAATATTTTGGAAAATGTATATTTAAAAACTTATTTACAAAATGTGTGTGTATATATATATATATATTTTTAAGTTTAAATCTTTAACATAGTATAAAAGGGTAAACAAAAAANTAGCCGGTCCCAAATCCGGATAAAGGATGATGGTTTATTTTTTAAAAAAATAAAAATAAAAATATTTTGGAAAATGTATATTTAAAAACTTATTTACAAAATGTGTGTGTATATATATATATATATTTTTAAGTTTAAATCTTTAACATAGTATAAAAGGGTAAACAAAAAATAAAATTTAACAAATAAATTTTTTTTCTTATTCTTTTAAAAATTATAAATATTTTGGAAAATATATATTTTGGACGAGTTCGGCCGAGCTCGCCCAAAAATCAACGAGCCGAACTTCGGCTCGTTGGTCACGAGCCACGATCTCGCGAGCTCGTGCCGGCATGAGCCGAGCCGGTTCGGCTAGGCCCATTACCACCACTACGCATTAGAGTTTTCCATGAATTTAGATTGTCTCTTGAGTCAGAGAAAGAAGAATTTGATTACATCTATTTCTCATGTTTTGAGTGATTTTAGCGCTTTCACGAAAAACACTTAGTGTCAAAAATATATTTTGAGTTCTAACTTATTAAATTTAACATTATTTTCAAAAATAGATTTTTAGAAATATCTAACAAAACAAATGTAGAATATTTTTTAAAAAAAACCTAAAAATAGCTTGGAAACTATAAGGATTCGTTTGATTGGTAAAAGTGGAAAGATTTTTTAATTCCATGTAAGTTGAAAAATAAAAACGTAAGTACTTCAAATGAATGCATTTTTCATGAAATAGACAGAAAAACAAATTTAAAATAGTTGTACCTTGAAATTCGAACTTCATTTCTACTTTCGTATCAAACAGTCAAAGTAGAAATTGAATTTCTCGGATGTGATATTTTTATAGAATTTAAACCAATTAAACGGACCCTAAATGAAATGCCTCCTAAGCCTTTAGATGATATGGATTAGTTAGAAAAATTAAAAAAATATTCCCATTTATTGAATGTAATTTTACATTGCGTACTGCATTTTGTAAATTTACATTTTACATACTATAATTTATATAATGATAACATAATATATCTTAATGAATAAAATAGAAAATATTATAAATATTCCATTATAATCAGTTTAATAGATAAAGATATCCCAAGTTGAATTAACAAATCACACCATGTAATTTACCTTATGTAATATTTTGGATATGGTGTTTCATAAATATTTTTTTGAAAAAGAATTATCTTCTTTTGTCTAAGATTTCGGTTAAAATCAGTTTTTAATGAATACTGATAAAATTTGATGAAATATGCAATTGAAAATCGATTTAAAGTCGTGGATCACGTGAAAATATTTATTTTTAAATAATGATTATCATTGATTAATTCGGCTTGAACTTTTTTTCTGAACTGTGCTTATCGTTTTTCAGTCGATTTCTGGATTCATCTATGGCATATCCTCTTATGCAACTTTCAAACTGAAGAGACTCCATAATTCGCAGCGACAATCTGAATATAAAACCACAAAAATCCCAATTTTCTCACACACAAGCTGTTCGTGTCAATGTCTTCTTCTATACCATCCAAAATGAAGGCCTGGATTTACTACGAGTATGGCGGGGTTGAAGTGTTGAAGTTCGAGTCCGAAGTTGCAGTGCCGGAAGTGAAGGATGATCAGGTATTGATCAAGGTGGTGGCGGCCTCTATTAATCCAGTTGATTACAAAAGGCGGCTCGGGCAATTCAAGGCCATTGATTCATCCCCTCCTGTAACTTTCTCTTACTCCCCTTTTTTTCCCAGATTTTATTCAACTGTGAACTCAACTAGTGTAAAAAAAAATCATGTAGCACACTCCAAAATTTTCTGGAATAAGACTTAATTTCTTGTTGGTTCTTGGTGAATAACTAAGTTCTCTCTTTGTTAGAAAGCTTCTATGTAAGCTAAGCTAGAATCATGTATGTTCACCCTCAAACTGCATTATCTACTGATTCAGATGGTGTAATCGACAATTTTCCCCACCTAACAAACGTAAATGCCAACTTAATGTTTAAATTTCTCTTTTTTCCTGTAGACTATTCCAGGCTATGATGTTGCTGGTGTGGTGGTTAAAGTTGGTAGTCAAGTAAAAAGCCTAAAAGAAGGAGATGAAGTATATGGGGACATAAATGAGAAGTCAATGATACACGAACGACCAAAACGATTTGGCTCATTGGCTGAGTACACTGCTGTTGAGGAGAGGTTACTGGCTCGGAAGCCCAAAAATCTTGATTTTGTCCAGGCTGCTAGTCTCCCTGTGGCTATTTTGACTGCTTATGAAGGTCTTGAAAGTGCGGGATTTTCTGCCGGAAAATCCATACTTGTATTAGGGGGTGCTGGTGGAGTTGGATCCCTTGTGATCCAGGTAAACCACTAAGCTATGACTTACTTTATCTAAAGGACTAGATATTACAATAGACAAGATTTTAACATCTTTCTGTTAATTAGTACTATCGCTTGCTCCAAGTAATTTCCGAGGGTTTAAGTTAACGGCATAGAGAAACATTAGAGCCAACTATTTATTTTGGTGATGCAGCTTGCAAAACAAGTGTTTGGTGCTTCAAAGGTAGCTGCTACTTCAAGCACAGGAAAACTGGAATTTCTGAAAAGCTTGGGTGCAGATTTGGCAATTGACTACACCAAGGGGAACTTTGAAGACCTACAGGAAAAATTCGACGTTGTTTATGACGCTGTAGGTAAGTAAATGTCCCAATTGCTGCTAAATTTGAAACCATGTTTGTACTATTAAATTCTCTTAGTTTACACATTATGAGATTGATCCCAAATTGAAAGACTTGTTAACATAACTAAGATGATACGATTGGAGCAAGTGGAGATTAATAAAATTGAGATATATTTGTCTTAAAAATATATGATGTGTAGTAGTTTAGCATGTTGGACAATGTTTTTAGGTATCCAAAATAGCTAAGGTCTTAAGACGATAATGATGTTCGAGGTATGTCTGCTCCTACATTCAGGACGGCAACGTTCAGAGCATCTTACTCTCTCTGAACCTAATAAGATAGAATTCCAACCCAACAAGGAATAATAATAAGCACTTGGACGTGGACACAACAAACCTTGCCAAAAAACAAAAAAAACAGTTCACAATTTCATAAGGACTATCAGACGACTACAGATCTAGTATTTGAACTTTTCAGAAGGGAAAATGCTAGAAGGGCATAATTTGTGGAAGCTGCAATGGAAATTTTATTCTATCTTTTTAAATTATTTTTCTCCCATTCGTAAAATTGATGTGATCTCACTCTCGTTATTAGAGATTGGATGAGAGAGGTGTAAATCCGAAGTGGCAATGCTAAGCATCTAGTTTGCATTGGATCTTCTAGTAGATGTAGTTGACCCAAATTTATCGAGAATAAAGATTATATGTTATAGTTGTTGGGAGGAGGAATTTGCTCGCGACAGTTTCCATATTCGGGAATTCTTACCCTTCAATTACATTATTGTTGTCGACTCGAATTAAACATTGTTCCTCATCGCATAATTTCTTCACTGCCATCATTTTTCTTTGAAAAAACAGGGCAAGGAGACAGGGCAGTGAAAGCAGTGAAGGAAGGTGGCAGTGTAGTAGTAATAATTGGTGAAGCAGTGCCACCTGGTTTTTTCTTTAGGCTACATTCGGATGGAGAAATATTGAAGAAACTAAATCCAATTCTGGAGAGCGGGAATGTGAAGCCGGTGCTTGACCCAAAGGGGCCTTACCCTTTCGACAAGGTTAATGAAGCTTTTGCTTATCTGGAAACAAACCGAGCCACCGGAAAAGTGGTCATATTTCCTATCAACAACTAAGAATACTAGGTCTGTTCTAGCTAAAAATATATGATAGTTTGGTGTTACACTGGCAATGTGGTTGTGAATATTCTGAATAATTATAAAATGTGTGGTAAATCTCGTAGTTGCTGTTAAAAGTGTGTGGTGACTGGCATATGTATTAGCTCATGTAAAATAGAAAATAATACATGTATGTGCCCTTCTGCAATTTTACTACATTTCCTTTCTTTTTTTCCCTTTTTTTTTTTAAATGAGTACATACCGTTATAGAAAATATTTTGTAATATTTGAGGGTAACCTAACCCTTGTATCCCGTGACCAACAACCGTTAGAACCTCTTAAAATGTCTCGTGTAAGTGAACGTTGTGTGGAGGATTTCGATTATCGGTATCAAAACACGACCTACTCGATAGTTTAAATTTTGTTTGTCGATAGCAAACTATCTATAAAGATTGACTTGGCAGGATAATTACAACCCGATTTGCTACTCAATAACAATATATTATTTCTCGAAAGTGTACACTTCCCTAATAAAGTTTATAACCTGGTAGAATCGCCTAGCTATAAATAGGAGGTGGAGGAAGGTATCTCGCTCGTCCACGCTTTCTTTCTCATCTTTCTTCTGTAAAAATATGAATTGTATATATCTAGTTTTATCTCGATAATTGAGAGAAGTAAGTTCAGTAATTCATTGAATGGACAAATTTTTAGTGTCTAGATACAATGAATGTGGAAGCAATGTGAAAATTCTTCAAGCATAATAATTAAAAAATATGATGAGACAATTAAGGTGTCATTTTCAAACAAGAACTAGACATTGCAAAGTATAAATTAAATGCGATTAATTTAAACTTTTTCATAGTATTGTACAATCTATCTTGTGGAATATATTAATATAGAATACTTTACATGCCATATTGTCAAATGAGCCTAGTGTAATGCATGAGATGATAAATGTGATAAAGGACAAAAAACAAAAACTAGATAATTTAATATTATATCAAAGTCGGATAAATATCTGAAAGTTCAATATAGTCAAACAAATTAGACTGTACTGTCGAATATTTAGTACTTATTTTGATAGTGTACGGCTTGATTATTTATTGATTAATTGAGCGAATATCTACTCAATTAATGTTCAATTATGTTAATTGTAGGTAATACCCATAACTGTCATTAGGGTTGGGTATGGTTCGATTCAGTTCGATTTGATTCGGTTTGATTCGTATTTAAAGAGAATCAAACAGAACTCGAATTTTCAGGTATTTAGTAAATGGAATCGTCGAGTCCAAATTTAATTATAGAACTGTCTGGGTTCGGTTCTATTCGGTTCGATTTGGTTCTATTTGATTCCCGAGTTCCTTACAATAATTAATTTTTTTTTATATTACAACAACTCTACATTAATTCGACTATGACATGTTCAATCTTAATTGTTACAAAATAACGTAGTTCAATATCATGATATGTTTTGTACTTCTCTTTGTTGAGTTTTTCATATATTTGACTGTTAAAATTACAAGAAGATAAAGATAGGCGAGTTTACAATAATAGAATTGCAAAAATGACACTACGATAGAATAAGAGATTTGGGTAAAACTTATATCAATTTGATTAAGTTGAGCTTAGATAAAAATTAGAAGTAGTAAAATTATATTTTGAGTTTGGACTAAATTAATTAGTTAGCAAATTTATTTTAAAAAATAAAATAATTTGACTTATTTAAGATAAAAAATTAGGGAGATTCGGTTATTCGATTATTGGTCTGGAACCGAGAATCAAATCAAACCCATCGGTTCTCAATTCAAATACACGTTCGAATATTTAATTTAAGAAGAACCGCCTGATTCGATTCGATTCGGTTCGGTTCGGATTCGATTCGAGAGTTTTATCCAACCCTAGGTGGCATGAAAAATGCATTTTGGAGCTTAATTGATGTTGATTCAAGCAATTGAGGTTCAATCGAAAAAATTAGGGAGATTCGGTTATTCCATTCTTGGTTTGAAACAGAGAATCGAACCAAACCCGTCGATTCTCAATTCAAATACACATTCGAGCATTTAATTTAAGAAGAACCGCTCAATTCGGTTCGGTTCGGTTCGATTTGATTCGATTCGAGAGTCTTATCCAGCCCTAAGTGCATGAAAAATGCATTTTGGAGCTTAATTGATGTTGATTCAAGCAACTGAGGTTCAACCGAATAGTATTTGATTGATATGAAGCATTAATAGAGGAATCGGAAGTGATTCACTAGTTTAGGGATCCAGATCCAACATGTTGAAAGTTTGTGGACTTAATTGTAAATTTTTAGAACTTGCATTGAATCGATTTTAGATGATTGTCCGTGATGAAGATTAAATTGTAAATATTTGAAGATGAAGGATCAAAGTTGAAAATAAGGGACTCAAGTTGAATGAAAGAAGGAATCTAGGGATCAACTTGAACTTGAACTTGGCAAAAAAATGTGAAGCATGTGATCACAAGCTTGGGTAGTTGCAGTCGCAACGCTTATAAGCAGGGTTCCTACAGCTTAAACTCTTGTCTTGTACCTTGCCTCGCAAGTGTTTATATCATGCGATGGTATGTTGTCCGACAGAAAATTTTTGTTTCCCATTTCGTTTGAAAATCTTCTTGGAAAGTAATTAGGGCATGATTTTTTTACCTAATTCTTGAGCTATAAATACATCTTTTATCTAAAATTCAAAAATGAAGATAGAGGAAGCTTGCACATAGAAAAATACATAATAATTCTTAAAAGAGAGAAACTACGTATATCTTGCAAAACTTTGAAGAAGTTTTTGATGCAAAACACATATTCCAACATAAATTCATACATCTTTGCTTGGATTGAAGAAGAAAAATGTATCAAAGAGATAATTCAAGATTATTGTTCATCTTTCTTTCCAACCATTTAAATTTGGGTGATATTGTATCCATTTATTTTTGGTTTTGTATTATTATAATGCTTGGCTAGTTGTATAGACATTATGATTATGATGAACCATATGTTTTCATGTTTTTATATTAATTTCGATATTTTAACACTTAAATGCTTGTTTGGTTTTGAATGCTTCTTATGATCATAATGATTTTTAACTATTTTACCACTAATTGCATGGATGTGTGATTTATATTGTCATTACGAAGAATGAATAGAAAAGTTATCACGTGGTAACAAACATTGTAGATTCTTCTAGGCGTTAGGGATAACTATGTATGCTTTAAATGATCTCGTTTAATGAATTTTCATATGTTCCCATTTGGAATATGAATTTTGGATCATTTCTGAGGATATGTTTAATTCTACTCGGTAAAGATTACTAAACCCATGTTTGGCTTACATATTATAAAATTCATTTTTCAGAACATCAATTTCAACCACAAATTTTATGTGATCGGATACATTACATTAATCAACTTCTCAATAACATATTTCGTCAATTTTTATTTTTATTTACTAAAAATTTGATTTCTAAACAAGATAGGAACATTAATCTTCAAGTCCAAATAAATGTTATTGAATTATGGGATTTATATTAAAATGGATGAATGTAGGGAATTTAGGGGTCAAACACGGGTTTATTCATTACTTGATTATTGGCTTTCCAATCACTTAGTTAGTTTAGAAGTTAGAATATATTAGTTAGTTTTAGATTGTTCATTTAAATTATCCACCTCTAAATAATTGTGTTGTCCGATTAGAGTTAGGTTAATTGACTAGATTAGATGCTGAATCCTCGTGGGTTCGATCCTTGGGCTCACTCTATGTTATTACTTTTTTACGATACTGTCCACTTGGACCCAAGAATCTTGATTTTGCAAAGGCTGCTAGTCTCCTCTGGCAATCGAAACCTCCTATGAAGTTCTTAAAAGGGCGGGATTCTCTGCTAGAAATCCATACTTGTTCTAGGGGGTGTTGTTGGAGTCTGATCCCTTGTAATCCAGGTAAGAACCTGAGCTGTGATTGTGTTCATCTGAGGGATTGATTAATTAAATAAGACAAAATTAAGAGCATGTCGGGTAATATTATTGGACTGTCCCTACAATGAATAATATCTTTACTTCTGATTTCTTTTTCTTCCTTAATACTATAATTATGTCAAATCCACCTTATCAAACACTAGATTTGACGTCGTTTATGATGTTGTCAGTAAGAACAATATACCCGTCGCTGCTAAATTTGAAACCATCTCAGTATGTGTTAGCTTCTTTTAATGTAGACATTATGGGACTAACATTCTCTGTCAGAATTATATGATATATGTTTTCAAACCTTCTCCTTAAATTCCCAAATTTGTTGAGGAGGAGCTCGTGGCAGGTTCACAATAGTTTGAAGATTATCGATAGAGATTTTTTTTTTTATAAAACTGCTTTAATTAGTTAAGTCCAGTAGTGAAATTGGCGTCGCTGGCATTGAATCGAGATTAGAACAAAACTGCCAAGAAAGATGGGTAACATATACTAACATATGTAATATTGCATTCGACCCAACATACACCAAGAAAACTTTATTTTCGGGTCTACTTTCTCGACCCAAGGTTATTTTTTGCGACAATTTACACCTTCGAATAAGAGAGTATCTGAAAGGAAGCAAGAAGCAATACATAAAAACAGCGTTAATTACTTATGCTGATAGAGAAGGTGAGATGCCAAAATCAAGATTCCACAGCTCAAAAGAGCCCTTCAGAAAATCATAGTGTCCACCCTTTAATGAAAGGGTTTTCTTCCCCACAGCCTCCCTCACAAATGGATAGGTTAACAAGTTCCCTAGTGATACATTAACTGCCTCCTGTTCAATTCCACAGCAACAATAAATTAATCGAACAAGAGTATGCTCGCCTAAGCTTACAAAGTCACTTATTTTGGCAGTAACGGAATAATTACTTTCAAAATAAGTAACTTTTTACAAGTTTGTTATTACGAGTAGTTTCTTAAAAGGGTCGGAAAAAAGTTACCTTTTCCAACATTTTGCATTGTTCTGTGAAATCCAAATGGTTACATTCTGCTTTCACCTTTGCCTTAGCAGGCTTGCAAATATTCACCCATTCTTCAATAAAATCACTGCAAGTTGAAGTGACGATAAGTATGTGGAAACTATCTATATTACGCAGACTGCATAGTACAATTAAAATTAATCTATACCAAACAGGGACTTATTGTGCTATGCAGTCGTGTACCACATAAAATTAATGATATAAAAGAGGACTAACCTTTGAGTGGTACCATCATCAGGGATAGACATGAGTCCTCTTATCCCTCCACAGCAGCTGTGTCCAATAACTACAATATTCTCCACCTAATGTAAAGTCTACGTCAATATGTGCAAAATGGAGAGAAATATAAATAGAAAAAAAAATAATTATTGGCTTTTTTTAACTTTTAAGTAGAAAGTTAATTAGAAAAGTTTCGAAAGTTCCTCATGATTGGAATTATTCTAAGAAAGTATTATGTGGGGAACCAATTGGGAATGAGCGAATAATTCTGATGATTAAAAATGAGGATAAAGGAGTTTATGAAATTGACTTATAAGCAGCTTTTGTCCCTATTTTTAAGTTCACATTGCGTCCATTAGTTTTCAACTTATTCTTTGCTTTTACTAAAGTAGTAAAATTAAGTCAAATAATTAATAATAAAAAAAGAGAGACATTATATTATAGTCACCTTAAGATGTAACACTGCATATTCAATGGCAGCACCCCCTCCGGAATATTTCTTCTGAACATCAAGTCAAATAAATATTATATTAGTACATATTTAATATACAGTATTTAACGCGACTCGATAACGTTAAATCAAAATAAGCTAACTTATTTTCAAATGTTAAGATAAGCTATAAGTTTAAAAGGATCGTAGTGATGGTAGGTGGGGACAAAGGATTTTTATGTAGTTAACATAAGTTTTATAAAAAATAACGCTTAGTCTACTAAAAAATGAATTTTTTGTAGTCGACTGACGATAACTTTTTAACTTATAAGTAAAAATAACAATTACCTGGTCATAAGGTGGAACCATGTTGGCGATATTTCGAACAATAAAAGCCTCCCCTGGTTGAAAATTAAGGATATGAGAAGGGCATACCCTAGAATCGGAGCATGCAAATACCAAGAACTGCAAGTAAATTTAGTAAAGGTTAGTCAACGTCAACGTCGAATTCATATTTGTTAAGTAATACTGGTCGAAGTTGCTAGAATTTTGTTCTATTTTTCTAATTTATCGACTATTCGAATTACGATAATTTTACCTTGGGGCTTTGGCTTTTTGCAAGTTCTCCGTACAAAGCAGGATTCTTCCTGCAAATAAAAGAAAAGTATCCATCGATTAAGTGAATAAAGTTCAATTTTGGAGTTTATATTATTAATGCACTTGTAATTGATACTGCTTACCAAACATATAATTAGTATATCATCTCGTTTTATACTACTTATCAAATATTTAGTTCTTGTTTGGTATTGATTAAAATTAAAAAAAATTAATAATAATTAATTTTAATCACATATTTTATGGGACCCACAATTTTTAAATATGTGTAATAACCCGTTTTATCTAATATTGCATATCAAAAAGGTTGGTGAATTCAATAATTATCCATTATTAAAATAGCAAATTCGGATATATTTATTTTAGTACCATGTCCAAGAATCTTGCAAGTTTTGATGCCAACGAAGAGGTTCCAACTCTTTTGCACAAAGTACAAATTTTTATTTATTCTATATTATGTAATGGCACTACTTACTCGTATTTTTCTTTCTTGAAGTGATCGAACCCGGTTCGGATTCTCTCAACCGGGTCAAACTCTTTTTTTCCGCCGCTCTCCTCCAGCTCCGCCGTCAATTGCCGTATCTTGGTGGCCGCCACGGCCTGCAGCTCACCCTTTGCACTGCTACTGGAAAATTAATGAGCCACTCATAATTACACACGTGTTCAAGGTGGACCCCACTTAATTAGTCGTAACTTGTAAGTGGGTCCCATGTGGTAGACAAACCGTTAGGAAATGCACAAGAAAAGTTTGCAGCATTTACTGCGATGATGACGAAATAGATGACCAATTGGAAAATTGCATTGTTGACACCAATTATTGTTTAATATCAAACTAGTCCCTAATCTTTAAAAAGGAAAATTTTCATCCCAATCTTTCATTATAGTACACAATAGGTCAAAGAAGCAGCTCAAATCTATATTGAATTGTCACGCTATCCTCTAACATATCCAGTGGTGGTCAAATTTTTCACATAAGATGGAGGAGAAAATGTTGAAGGAGAAAGATTCGTAATAACTTAAAAATATGTACACTATTGCTATCCCATCTCCCGATATAGTTCGACCACTGCACATATCGAACTTTATGAAACTACTTTCCGAACTTGAAATGGTAGTACGCGGTCAGTGATAATTTAATGAAGATTTGAGCGAGCCATTGTTATGCAACTACAAAATGAGCGAGCCATAATTATGCAACTATAATGAAAGGTTGAAGAATAAATTGCTAGTCTATAACTAATAATGATCAATTTGCTACGAGATAATAGATTGGAGACTAAAGATGCAATTTCCCATGAAATTATGATGCATCAGCCATGGGGGCTTGTGCCATTGGGATGCAAAATGACTTCGAAGGACAGATTTTGATGTAAAACGAGTGATTGGAATCCCAAAAACCAAAAGGACAGATATGGAAATAGAGGAAAAATAGTACAACTTGAGAAGCTTCTTCAGGCCTTCAATGGCTTCCTCGTACATGTCTTTTGCCATTTCTTCTGTCAGCGAAATAACAGAAAACTCCCAAAAGAGAAAATTCCTGTCTGAGAATTTCAATAAGTCAAAATTCGAATATCCTTTAATAGGAAAATGAATTTATTTTATTATAACCGTAAATCTACATAACAAATGAATCTTAATAACAGTTTAAACTAACATAAGATCGATCAAAATGGTATTTCTGTTCTATATATTTCTGCAAGATTGATCGATCAAGATCTTTTGTCTGTATCAAAACCCGAAAAAATATATTTACACACACACCTTGGTGTTTGGCCGGAAATTTTGACTTGTAATCCTGGGTTCCGGCGAAAACACTGCCGGAGAGTTGCTTCACCGGGGAGAAGAAAGGGTAGACGACAGTGATCGCTATTTGACTTTAAGGGAGTGCCAAAAGTCCTTACTTTATAGTAGTGATTAACCATGGTTAAGAAAGTGGGGTGGAGTATTGACCATGGTTAATCCAAAAATAGATTTTGAAATTATTGTTGTTACACATTATCAAGAAGTATGGTGGGAGACACATTTATGTCTAACATGGTAAAATGGGTTGTGATTGCCTGAAGGAAGTTTTGGCTTGAACGAGTAGTGAAAAAAAAAAAAGCAAGCATTTTAGGAAGGTTAGACAATATTGTCTTCAACACTATGGTCTAAAGATCATTAGGGATCGATTTAGCTGATAAGTGCTCGATTACAGCATATTTACTTAAAAGATTGTTTTCGTTTTTCTTCATTTTAGGATTTCAAGGTCGTTTCACATTAAATACGAGTAGAAGCAAGAAATGTAAACAAAACAAAGAAACCAATGAAAGCTTGGTTCTCCTATTTTCCTTCTCGTAGAATATATCTACTAGAATGTCATAATAGAATCAAACGTTCAATTTACACCTAACAATATAATTAATAGCAGAAAACCTCCCCCTAAAAATATTTTTAATTGCGATATACCTCACTGTCTATTGAAAATCGCAGAAAATCCCCTGTTTGAAACATTTTGTGTGAAAACCTCATATCGTCCAATTCCGTTAATTTTACTGTTAAAAACAGTAAAAATTGTAAAAATTAAAAATGAGTAATTACAGTTGTGATCCTAAACTTTTTTTATTTTTTTGCAAATTATATCAAAATCTTTTATTTGTACTACTCATATTCCCAAACCTTTAAAACTTATCTTCCACCCAACTCTCACCCCCACCACATCCCACCCCAAACCAAACGAAAACCCTATAAAATTCTTCCCTCGTTTCTACTCCTCTCCCAAACTCCCATTATGTCGCCCATGTCCAACCCAACCCGATCCAAAATCAACTGTTTCTTCCATTTTCAATCCAAACCCCCCACCTTCATCAAAGATTTGAACAATACCTACCAAGAAGAAGAAGAAAAAAAAGAATATGAACAGTTACAATCATTAATTTCCAAGGAAGAAGCACCAAAAGGGTTTTCAAGATAGGTATGCGCCATGTTAGCCTTGTAGAAGCGGTCTTCCCACTGAACCACCAAGCCCAAATGCTGATTATTCAACAACATAATTTTAACGGGAAGGTTTTCCACCCTGACCGTAGCAAGCTCTTGCACATTCATGATGAAACTCCCATCACCATCAATATCAACCACACCACAACCTGGTCGTGCAACTGCAGCTCCAATTACCACAGAAAGTCCAAAACCCATAGCCCCCAAACTACCCGATGTCAACCACTGCCAAGGCCTATTGTACTTGTAAAATAGGACAGACCACATTTGGTGCTTCCCAACACCAGTACTAATAATTGCTTTCCCTCTCGTTAGCTCGTCAGAAGTTGAATAGCATAGTGAGGAGGAATGACATCTTCAAATGTCTTGTAACTCAAAGGATACTTTATTTTCTACTCCTTTAGTGTTGATCATGACAAACAAGATTAATATTGTTTCTAACAATTGATTTTGAGTAATGATAGTTCAATGTTAAAATCAATCAAGTATTGTCAAAATCAACACATTATAAATCGAACTCGAAATGAAGATCAAATTAAAAGTTAAGCATTCAAGTCAAATCATACGAGACGAAAG